>OX638135.1:79009992-79237492 GCA_951804985.1 Dryomyza anilis | reverse complement strand
CTGTGTGGAATGTAAGTTTTTTATAATTAACAGGTTCCCTTTTAGATTTATTTTTCTCACATATAGCTTCAAGCTGGATAATTAAAACCTTTCAAACTTTTATATAAAAAAAAAAATAATAATAATAATAAATATATATATATATACATATACCTGAACATAAAAAAAACAAAATATTACTATAAACAACATGCACCTAAATACATAGATACATTTATAAAAAAAAATTAAATCGAGCACTAAATAAAAATTTAAAAACAAAAGAAATGTGCACTTTACACATTTAAAGAGACGATTAAAATGAACATAAATACCTAAAAATATATATTTTCTAAAATTTTATAAAACTACAATAAAATACTTACATCTACGTTAAAAATGATAATATCTAATATTGTTTGGTTATTTATAATTAAAATAATTAAAATTCTTAATTATATTTTGATTTGAATGACATATAATCTAATGTCTGTTTATCTGACCAATACATCTTACATGCTTTTAATTCTAAATTCCTATGCAGTTTTCAACTTGATTGTTATGATAATTCTGAAGTATGTTTGGAAGAGCAGTTGAAAATTAGCTATATGCAAGTTTTACTGATCAACATATTATATAACTTTTTCTTTACTTTGATGATCAGACTATTTATAAATTTAATGACAGGTTACATTATTGTGTTGTTGGAAATATAATTAATATGTATGCCACAATACTTAATAAAAACTAAAAGTAAATTGAATATGATATTTTTAAAGATATATATATATATATATATATATATATATATATATATATATATATATATATATATATATATATTCATGTTTTGTATCGTTTAACAACGAATATCTACTAATGTACCAACCAATTTTATTACCATCTACCAAAGAGTAAAACCATTATACTATATTCATTTTGCAAAAACTTATTTATACCTTTTTTATCATTTAATTATTTAATTTTTTTTTACTATGTCAACGCAACACAGCAATGAAAATTTACCAATATTAAGTTCTACTTGCATTATTTGTCGAGAAGATATACAAACAGGTGGGGATGTTTTAAAAACAACTTGTAATCACACATTCCACTGCGTATGTCTTTTTACATGGCTTAAACGAAATTCGTCATGTCCAACATGTAGAACCAAATGTAGTTCCAATGAAATTGGTGTGAGTACTAGATCCCAATCTGCTGCAATAAATAATATTTCAATTCAATCTCCCACTTTGCAAGCTGCGAGTTTACAAACAGCTGCAGAACAGCAACATCTTTCTAAAGCTTTACAACCACATGTACAAGAAGAATTACCTTCAACTTCGCAAGCTTCTCGCTTATAACTAGCGGTTGCACAAAAAGAACAGTATCAGTTACCAACTAGACGTAGTTCAAATACAAACATGAATAATAATTCACAAAGTGAATCTAATAATAGTACATCATATTATAATAGAATTAGGACTATAGTTAGTGCGGTTATTTCTGCACGGCAAGCTACTATGTTCGAAAATCTCGATACACGAATCACACAAATTATATTTCATTAGATGCCATTGTGGCTAGTTTACAACAAATGCATATTCCAAGTCCTGGTAATACTAATGGTCCAAATGTAGCACCAAATCTTTCCAATTTTGAATGGCCTAACGAAGAACCAAACTTTAATATTAACAATGCGGCAAATGCTAACTTTCCCAGAAATGAAAACCAAAGGTTGAGTAATTTATCTACTGTTACAAATTCAGGAAAAGTAGCTAGCTTAATTTCCAATTGGGATATAAAATTTGATGGTACATCTTGGTTATCAGTGGAAAATTTTATCTAACGGATTTAGTCACAGGTTGTAGACACACTCGGAGGAAATTTTAATATTGTTACGAAAATTCAGTCTACGGAAAACTGTTCTACGAGTTCGTATCGCTGGATTGTGTACAAAATAAAAACACTCTTATGTTTGGTTTAAATTATAACAATTAACTTTATTAATTTACTATAATAAACAACTTTACTAATAACAAATTCTAACAACTGCTGCATGTCCACAATTTAACTTGACATTTATCACACGAGCTGCACTCGACCACTTAAAATCACTACTGAAGTGAAGTACCTCAGATGCGGCTCCCTTATATACTGCATGCATCAGTTCGACACGTTTCGACATACTGCATGCATCAGTTCGACACGTTTCGACAAGCATCGCCTTGTTTCGAGAACCTTCTACTCGTTTCGTGAATGACGCATGCTATTGGCATCTCATTCGCACTCATGTGTTTTAATGCGCTGATCTTCCATCTCTTTCTCGCACATTGCTTAGTACGCTGAATGATCTTCCCTCTCTTTCTAACACATTGCTTAGTGCGCTGGATTGTCTTGCGTCTCATTTATTATTGTTGATTGCTTGCACAGTGGGGCAAATTACCTCTTTTCGTAACACTGCCCTCCACCTAAATCTGTTCGTCCCGAACAGATGTTAATCCTCTCTCTCTCCATACGGCGCCAACCTTTCTAAATGTACTACTTTCATTTTTCGTCTGACGCCAGTAGTATTCTGAATCCTGTACACAATTGTATTGATTAATCTTTTTAATTATCCTGTACGGTCCTTCCTGGTGTGTTTGTAGTTTTGGATTTAACAATTTCACTCGTGGCGGGCTACAAAGCATAACCAGATCTCCTTCCTTAAACCCCTCAGAGTTTGCTCTCAAGTCGTATCTGGCCTTTATCTAACTACTTGGAATTTGTATCCTCTGCCTTAAGGACTGATGCAACTCGTCTCGGTCTTCACCTTTTATCTTACGCAAAACACTTTTTGGAATCGGCTTTTGCCCATCCATTGCACTACGTTCGCAATGTGCTCCTACATTGTATTGATTTATCTTACCGCAACTTCTGACGGGTTTTCTTTTTGCGGATACACATTGCTTACATCTGTGAATCCAATAGGCGACTGACTTCTGATATCTGACCCAATAGAAACGTTTTCTGACTTCTTCAACCGTTTTATTAATGCTCAAGTGACATCCATTGGATCCACAATGGCATTCCAGTACTATCTCTTTTATTTTTGATTTGGGAACAACAATTAAATTTCGTGCAGACCTGCCATTTTCACTTTCCCACACACGGTACAAACAACCATTATGTAGCTTAAGGCTTTGCCACTGCGCACAGTAAGCCCTGCTTATTGGACTGTTGGATGCGAACCCTTTCCATAATGGTTTTCTTTGTTGTTCCTTGAACGTCCGAATTTTTGCGATGTCGGGGTCCATCTTTTGATCATTTCGTATTTGCTCTAGACTCCATTGATCATCTGGCACGACACCCAATGAACAAATGTGAATTATGTTCGTCTTTTCTTTTTCCGTCGAGCATTCTCGGGATTCAATTTTACACACTCGTGCCGACACAGTGCCCGAATTTCCAAGATGGCAACTGGTGTTATTCGGACTATCCTCAGATCTCTTTTCTGGTCTGTATCTCTTTGGTGGTTGCACAATTACACATTTACGTTTTTCACGACAGTCGCGTGCCATATGCCCATATTTTCCACAATTGTAGCATTTACCTTTCAATTGTGTGTTTCCGTTGGCAACATAATGTTCGGATTTAACGCTGGCTTTGGACGCTCTACTTACTCCTTGCCATAAATTTTCTCTCTCCTCATCTTGTACACGTGTCTCCGTCGCTGGTCGGCACAATGTAGACGCTATCTCCTGCGTAAGCGCTGTGGTGACCGTTTCCATAAATGTCACCTTTGGGTTAGTCATTGTTGCCCGTTTTGTCTCAGGTTCCCGTATCCCATAAACGAATGCATTTATCTTGCACATTTCCAAGAATTCACAGGCTGAATCGGAATACGCCAAATGTGCAAGTCTCTCAACATCCGCAGCATATTCCTGCAACGATTCGCAATTATTTTGCCTTCGGAACTTCAGCAGTATTCTGTAAATAGGTGCCATGTGGTCACTGCCGTATTTTCGTTGCAATGCACCCATGACCGCTGAATAACTGTTTATGTCACTTTTTGGAACTGTCAGCAAAACTTCGGCTGCTCCTCCTTTAAGCGCCACGATAAGTGCGGCTACGCTGTCCTCATTGTTCCATCGATTACTTACAGCCGTTGTTTCAAATTGGAGCTTGAAAATGTTGAACGCAGTAGTTCCATCGTAAATCGTCGATTTTAGCCTCGTACCAGTAACAACATGCTGTGTAGGTCCACTTATCTGTAGTAAACTGAAATCTTCTTGTATTTTCTGTAGCTTTTTGTCGAAAACTTGATATTTCTCATCAGCATTGTATTCCAATTTTTTCATTTTATCATCAACGTCAATCAAACAACTGCTGCATGTCCACAATTTAACTTGACATTTATCACACGAGTTGCACTCGACCACTTTACAATCACTACTGAAGTGAAGTAACTCAGATGCGGCTCCCTTATATACTGCATGCATCAGTTCGACACCTTTCGACAAGCTTCGACTTGTTTCGAGAACCTTCTACTCGTTTCGTGAATGACGCATGCTATTGGCATCTCATTCGCACTCATGTGTTTTAATGCGCTGATCTTCCATCTCTTTCTCGCACATTGCTTAGTACGCTGAATGATCTTCCCTCTCTTTCTAACACATTGCTTAGTGCGCTGGATTGTCTTGCGTCTCATTTATTATTGTTGATTGCTTGCACAGTGGGGCAAATTACCTCTTTTCGTAACAATATATTATGCGAGCACGTTCAAAGTATATTTACGAAGGAAGCGAAAGATTGGTATTGGCGTTACCGACGCTCTGTAGATCGGGTTACTTGGCCAAATTTATACCAAGCATTACTTACCAATTTTGATGCGCGTCGCATAGATACTGACGTAATCGAAGCTATGCGAGCTCGTAGACAGACTGTTTCTGCGAGGTTTAAAACCACGTATACGGCAACAACTTCTGTATGTTTCCATTCACTCTATAGCGAGTTACGCGAGCTCTGCGTTAAAGGTGAAAATCTTTTAAATGAAATTTCTAAGGAAAATGTTTCCGGTGCTGCGCCATCAAACATGCGCACCAATTTTAATAGAAGACAGATAAATGAAGTAGAAAACGAAGTATCGGACATTGACAATAACTGTGAAGATTTAGAAATTGATGAGGTTTCACGACGTATGACAAATAATAAATTGTCGTGCTGGAATTGTCGTAAAGACGGCCATAGATATTATGATTGCATTGAAGATAGATCTATATTTTGTTACGGATATGGAGCTGTTGGAGTATACAAACCAACTTGTAATGTTTGTAATCCGGGAAACTCGAAAGCTTGCGAGGGCTCGAAGCAAAACCCTCGCATGAGCTAAATGCGTCCAACAATAATTTAAAAATATTTAAAGAAAATAAAAATATTCAATATATAAAAAATAATCCTGAAATATCTGAATATAATCCAAATTTAAAATCCATTATATCATATGAAGAAAGATTAAAATATTATAATAAAAGAAGAATTGAATTATTTAATAATATTGCATGTGTTAACATTAAGAAACGTTCGTCGGTACGAATTCGAAATTTCTGGAATAAAGTCAAACTGTGTCGTAAGAATGTTACACATTTGATTTCTTCCATTAAAACAAAAAAAATTGATTTACGTCTATACGCCGAAATTTCGTTATTAGGAGAAACATACTTAGGATTATTAGATAGTGGAGCACAAGTTTCTAGTATAGGTTCCACTTTAGCTCAGAAAATTTCGTTAGGAAATAAATTTGCAAAACATAATACAACAGTTTACACTGCGGACGGAAGACAGCAAATAGTTTTTGGCACTATAACTTTAGATATAATTTTTAAGGATCAATCAGAGAAAATTGAATTTTACATTGTCCCTAGCTTATCGCAAAATCTTATATTGGGAGTTAATTTTTGGATTCAGTTTAAGATAGCACCAAGCCTAATTTCGCAGATCGATTTAGAGAAAAGTGTCGATTTACCTACAAAAAAAAAAATTTGCATGAGCTATCGGAACAGCAAATTATTCGATTAGAATCTGTAAAAAATCTTTAATACAGCATTATATTGAGTTAGAATCATATGTTCGTCCGATAAAACAACGTTATTTCCCGATTTCACCTGCCATAGAAAAATTAGTGCATACCGAAATAGATGACATGCTTAAACTAGGAGTGATCGAAGAGTCACCAAATAGTCCGTGCTCCAGTCCGGTTGTTTTAGTCCGAAAACCTAGTAAAGTCCGCTTATGTTTAGATTCCAGGAATGTTAATAATTATACAATTAAAGATGCATATCCTTTACCACACATTGAAGGAATATAAGTCGGTTGCCAAGAGCAGATTTTATAAGCTCGTTAGATTTGAAAAAGGCATTTTGGCAAATTCCATAGCAGAAAATTCGCGGGATTTTACATGTTTCACTGTGCCCAATCGTCCTTTGTATAGATACCGTGTTATGCCGTTCGGGTTATGTAATGCCCCCCAAGCGTTGTGTCGATTGATGGATCGCGTGATTCCAGCTAATCTTAAAGATATGGTTTTTGTTTATCTGGACGATCTTTTAATAATTTCTGATAACTTTAATACCCATATCAATGTATTGGCAGAAGTAGCTACCCATTTAAGGCGAGCAGGTCTCACAATAAACGTCGAAAAAAGCAAATTTTGTTGAAAAGAGGTGAAGTATTTAGGTTAAAACAGATTCTGAAAAGATTTCCGCGGTTTCCAACTATCCACCTCCTACAACCGTTAAACAACTTAGGAGATTTTTAGGGATGGCCGGTTGGTATCGGAGATTCATATCAAATTTTGCATCCGTCACAACACAATTGACAGATTTATTAAAAAAATGCAAAGGTTTCATTGGAATGAAGATGCGCAAAAATCACTTGATTTATTAAAAGAGTTGCTCTCATCTGCCCCAATACTCGCAAACCCTGATTATTTAAAACCATTTTTAATTCAATGTGCTGCTAGTAAACTTGGTGTAGGTGGCGTTTTAGCACAACATAATGAAGAAGGTATCGAAGTTCCTATAGCTTACTTTTCTCAGATGTTAAATAAAGCACAAAGTAATTATAGTGTTACAGAATTAGAGTGTCTTGCTGCTATCTTAAGTTTAAAAAAATTCAGAGCGTATGTTGAGGGACAAGATTATTACCGACCATGCAAGTTAACAATGGCTTATGCGACAGGCAGATTTAAGCGGAAGATTGGCACGCTGGTCACTGAAATTGCAGGGTTACCGTTTTAAAATCGAACATAGACGGGGTTCGCAATATGTTGTACCCGATGTACTTTCTCGTCAAAATTTTGAAGATTTAAATGAAATTATATGTCCGTCTGTAAATATGGATTCCGAAGCATTCTTATCCGAAGAGTATTTGATAATTAAACAATATGTCCTTGATAACCAAAGTAGTCTACAAGATCTGCATGTATTAGATGACAAAATTTATAAGCGTACAGATCATGCGAACGGTGACGAAAGTAGAGAAGCATTTTATTGGAAACTTTGGATTCCGAAACCTTTGACACATGAAACAATTGCAAATGCGCATGTGCACCCAAATAAATGTCATGGCGGTATTGCAAAAACGATAGAACGAATTAGAATTGGCCATTGATGACAGTCGATGTTAAAGAATATATATCACAATGCGAGGTTTTTCATCAATCGAAAGCACCCAATAAGGTTTTGCGACCACCAATGTCAACACAATATAAAGTTCAGCGTCCATTTCAGAAGTTGTATATAAATTTACTAGGCCCATATCCGCGCTCAAAACTTGGAAACATTGGAATTCTAATAGTGTTAGATCATATGACTAAGTTTCCATTATTAAAGGCTATAAAAAAATTTAACTCGAACGTAATATGCGATTATTTAAAAGAAAATGTGTTCAGTGTATTCGGAACACCAGATATTATCCTATCTGATAATGGTTCACAATTTAAGGCTACTAATTTTAATAATTTTCTTAGCGATCGTGGAATCAAACACTCATACACAGCACTGTATAGTCCGCAAGCAAACGCAAGCGATCGAGTCAATCGCTCAATAATAGTAGGCATACGGTCTTATCTAATGAAGGATCATACGTTATGGGATAAACATTTAAGCGATATTTCAGAAGAATTGAGGAGCGCTTATCATCAGACTATTGGCTTTACGCCTTATTATTCCCTTTTTGGTCAACCAATGATCAGTCACGCCAGTGATTACGAGTTACTGAGAAAATTAAAATCTTTAGAAGGTTGAGATCTTGATATTGATCGAAATGATAGGATAAAACTGGTTCGTTCAGAAATATTGAAAAATATAACCAAAGCATTCGAGAATTCTGCAAAGCGATACAATTTGCGCAGCAATAGAAAAATGTATTCAATTGGTGATTCGGTGTATCGTAGAAACTTTTGTCTTAGCGATGCCACTAAAAAGTTTTGTTACAAATTTGCTCCAGCTTTTGTTAAAGCAAAAGTAATTGGTACGAAAGGTAATTGCATGTATGAATCAAAAGACGATGAGAACGGAAAAATAGCATTTTATCATGGCAAAGATATAAAAACTATAATAGATTAAAAATATTTAAGTTTTCGTATTTTACCCTTTCCAACTTATGCAGCTGTGCCGCATAATTTGCTTTGTGCTGGGTTAAAAAAGCACGTCCGCCTTTTGCATTTTTTTTTCTCTTATATAAATTAATAAATTAATAAATTAATAAATTAATAAATTAATAAATTAATAAATTAATAAATTAATAAATTAATAAATTAATAAATTAATAAATTAATAAATTAATAAATTAATAAATTAATAAATTAATAAATTAATAAATTAATAAATTAATAAATTAATAAATTAATAAATTAATAAATTAATAAATTAATAAATTAATAAATTAATAAATTAATAAATTAATAAATTAATAAATTAATAAATTAATAAATTAATAAATTAATAAATTAATAAATTAATAAATTAATAAATTAATAAATTAATAAATTAATAAATTAATAAATTAATAAATTAATAAATTAATAAATTAATAAATTAATAAATTAATAAATTAATAAATTAATAAATTAATAAATTAATAAATTAATAAATTAATAAATTAATAAATTAATAAATTAATAAATTAATAAATTAATAAATTAATAAATTAATAAATTAATAAATTAATAAATTAATAAATTAATAAATTAATAAATTAATAAATTAATAAATTAATAAATTAATAAATTAATAAATTAATAAATTAATAAATTAATAAATTAATAAATTAATAAATTAATAAATTAATAAATTAATAAATTAATAAATTAATAAATTAATAAATTAATAAATTAATAAATTAATAAATTAATTAATTAATAAATTAATAAATTAATAAATTAATAAATTAATAAATTAATAAATTAATAAATTAATAAATTAATAAATTAATAAATTAATAAATTAATAAATTAATAAATTAATAAATTAATAAATTAATAAATTAATAAATTAATAAATTAATAAATTAATAAATTAATAAATTAATAAATTAATAAATTAATAAATTAATAAATTAATAAATTAATAAATTAATAAATTAATAAATTAATAAATTAATAAATTAATAAATTAATAAATTAATAAATTAATAAATTAATAAATTAATAAATTAATAAATTAATAAATTAATAAATTAATAAATTAATAAATTAATAAATTAATAAATTAATAAATTAATAAATTAATAAATTAATAAATTAATAAATTAATAAATTAATAAATTAATAAATTAATAAATTAATAAATTAATAAATTAATAAATTAATAAATTAATAAATTAATAAATTAATAAATTAATAAATTAATAAATTAATAAATTAATAAATTAATAAATTAATAAATTAATAAATTAATAAATTAATAAATTAATAAATTAATAAATTAATAAATTAATAAATTAATAAATTAATAAATTAATAAATTAATAAATTAATAAATTAATAAATTAATAAATTAATAAATTAATAAATTAATAAATTAATATATTTATAAATAAATAAATAAATAAAAAAAAACAAACAAATTAATTTATAATAATTATTAGCAATTTCGAAACAAAAATAAAATTAGTAAAAGTTTATTAAAAACAATTCTCATTGACATTATTTTGTTGGTTGATTAATATATATATATATATATATATATATATATATATATATATATATATATATATATATATATATATATATATATATATATATATATATAAATTTAAAAAGAGACTGTAGAGAGAACAAAATAAATCACAAAAAAAAATTCATAGAAAAGTGCATAAAAAATATATATGTAATTGAAATCGAAATATAAAAAGTGAGTGAGTATTTAAACCACCCGTAGAAAGTGGTAGAGGCGAACATAATTTTTATTTCAGTGTAAGAGAACAAGATCATGGAGCATAGTTGGAAGGCCTTCGGCGGAGTTCTGTGTGGAATGTAAGTTTTTTTCTTAAACAACAATTTCTTCCAATATGATTATATGACATGACATTATTTTGTTGGTTGATTAATATATATATATATATATATATATATATATATATATATATATATATATATATATATATATATATATATATATATATATATATATATATATATATATATATATATATATATATATATATATATATATATATATATATATATATATATATATATATATATATATATATATATATATATATATATAAATTTAAAAAGAGACTGTAGAGAGAACAAAATAAATCACAAAAAAAAATTCATAGAAAAGTGCATAAAAAATATATATGTAATTGAAATCGAAATATAAAAAGTGAGTGAGTATTTATACCACCCGTAGAAAGTGGTAGAGGCGAACATAATTTTTATTTCAGTGTAAGAGAACAAGATCATGGAGCATAGTTGGAAGGCCTTCGGCGGAGTTCTGTGTGGAATGTAAGTTTTTTTCTTAAACAACAATTTCTTCCAATATGATTATATGAACAACATTTTTTTCGCTCTTGAATTTTTTTGGACAGAGGAATGATGTGGGAAAACGGATTATGTATACGACAATAAATTAAATGACTAAAATAACCTTGAACTTGAACTTAAAAAGATTACATAGACAATTTAAACAGCTGATCGTAAAAAAAAAATAAGCACGGTGGACCAAACCTAAAAATTAGTTAACAAAAAAAAACTATTAAATATTTAAAATCAAGTAATTAAACAGGTTCCCTTTTAGATTTATTTTTCTCACGCATAGCTTTAAGCTGGATAATTAAAACCTTTCAAACTTTTATATAAAAAAAAAAATAATAAATATATATATACATACACCTGAACATAAAAAAACAAAATATTACTATAAACAACATGCACCTAAATACATAAATACATTAAAAAAATAAAATTCGATCACTAAATAAAAATTTAAAAACAAAATAAATGTGCACTTTACACATTTAAAGAGACGATTAAAATGAACATAAATACCTAAAAATATATATTTTCCAAAATTTTATAAAACTACAATAAAATACTTACATCTACGTTAAAAATGATAATATCTAATATTGTTTGGTTATTTATAATTAAAATAATTAAAATTCTTAATTATATTTTGATTTGAATGACATATAATCTAATGTTTTTGTTGCATTATATTTTTCTTCCTCCGATTATCATAAAATAAATTTTATAATGAATTTCTAATTTGTTGAATTTTTAATGGTCTGAAATTTGGTTGCATTGGTATCATAAGGGACTGTCAACTTCATCATGATGGTCAGAGAGGGGGGGTCTAGAGCGGCCGTAACAGTTTCCTGCAGCTAGATTTTGGTACTTAGGTTAATCATGATGTTGTTAAATTCCCTATGAAATATTTTTATAGATTTATCTATGTCTGTCTGTCTACATACAATAACTATGTATATCACTTACAATTGAATCATTCAAATAATCGTGTGCATATATAAATGTTTTTCTCGTTATCATTATGAATGGTGTGCAAAAGTTTGTAGATCATAAACTACCCTATTGAACCCTCAAAACTGAAGCTCCGGGACAAGCCAGATGCACACGGGGTAGGACTGTAATTAGTTTTTATTAACCTCGTAAACATCAAAAGCAAACTTCAAATCATAAACATTGCAGTGCACTAAAAATAATCGAACCCAGTTCATAAGCGTGTCATAACAGTGTTAAAACACAAAACTCATTGAATCGAATTGACAGCTGGTGTACTACAAACGGACTTTCCGTCAACCCTCACAAAACAGGGATTGTTCTCTTCACTAGGAAAAGAATAATGACAGTATTATCTCCACCAGTACTTAAGGGTGTCACTATTCCTCTGTCTAACGAAGTACAATATCTTGGCATAACTCTAGATAGTAAACTACTTTGGACAAAACATGTTGAAAATAAAATTTCGCGAGCATTGAATGCCTTCTGGCAATGCAGAGGAATTTTTGGGAAGACATGGGGACTATCGCCGAGCAAAACCTTATGGATTTACACGGCAATGATATCATATGCATCGGTAGTCTGGTGGAACAAGCTGTCGCGAAAATGCGTGAAAACTAGTCTTGCCAAGATTCAGAGGACCGTGTGTCTGGGTGTTACGGGTGCCTTTCCCACTACACCTGGTCCAGCACTGAATGCAATCTTAAACCTACCACCACTTGACATCTTCATCAGAGGCGAAGCCATGAAAGGCTGCTGGAGACTAAAACGAGGTGGTTTCTGGTTTAATGTTCTCTGGAATATCTCTGACATTGCACTTGACACTCCATTAGACACCTGTCTACTGGAGATGCCCTCTGATGCAATGATAACAGAAATATTACCAAGACGAAATTTTGAGGTCTGCCAACCTGACATTCAAGACTGTCTAACGCCTGACTGTGAGCCAGGTAGAGGGTCACACCGCATTTTCACAGACGGCTCCAGAACCGATCAGGGATCTGGTGCTGGAGTGTTTGTGGAACCGGATGACCGCAGACTACACTTCGCCATAGGCGATAATGCCTCGGTATTTCAAGCCGAAGTCTATGCTATACTTATGGCTATGGACTACATTGCGGATAATAGAGGTCAGAACAGGGCTATATTTGCAGCGATAGTCAGGCTGCTCTTATGGCTTTGAACAACCAGGTCATCACAAAAATTGTACGTCAATGCAGATCACGTTTCAATTGTATTGGTAAATACAATACACTGAATCTGATTTGGGTGCCGGGCCATAAAGGATTCAATAATGAATCTAAGAAGTATCATTAAAAACCAGGGAACTGGGTCACAGCACAATGGATATAACCCTGTCTGAGTGCTGTGGCTCTATTTTTTATCCCACATTATAATAAAAAAAATATACTTATTTAGATGCAATAAGTTGAACACTCATTTTTGTCCTATTACGTAGCGTTTTTGAGAAAATGACGGGTAATAAACAGTTTTTTTCAGTAATTTGTAAGTAAAATATACAAACATTTTAAATTAAACAGTTTTTACGGAAACTGTGTTGATAAGGCATTTAAATATGAGAACCGATATTTTTCTTCGTTAGCTTGAACTATTCACTACGTAACCATAAACAAATTTCTTATTTATCATTAGCTTCAAAATGAAAAAAAAAATCAATATTTTTCGACTTAACATTCAAATATCTGAAAAACCTATTGGTATAATAGTATTTGTTGATATATTGTAATTAGTATTGACAATTGAAAGAAATATTGTGTTTTCATTTTTTTTGGAAAAATAGTGGTGTAACGGACTGTATTTTTACAAGCTTTTATTTAACTTCACTTGTATGTCCGTTTATTCGTTTGTTAGTATGTCGGGCAAAAAATATCAAATTTAACACACTTCCTTATATCCGATCGAGTTGAAACTTTGAACACATATAGTATTCGATGTGACACATATAAAAATAAATTTAAAAGTTCGAATTTTGGCCGATAGGGGTCGCTAATTTTTGAACCTAATTTTTATACCCTACACTAAATGTGAAAGGGTATATTCAGTTTGGAACGCCGCTTGTTACACCCAGAAGGAAGCATCTCCGGTATGGAAAAGTATATATATTCTTGATCAGCATGACCTCCGAGTCGATTTAGCGATGTCCGTCTGTATGTTTAAATTTTGATTACAGAAAAACTACACAGAAAAAAAAGTTTGTACTATTTATGAATTTTTTCATCTGTTTTATGAATTTTTCATTATTACCCAACTAAAACCGTAATGAAAAAGTTCATAATATTGATGAACGCTTTCATAATATTTATGAAAAATTCATGGTATTTATGAACTATAAACTATTTAAAAATAAAAAAAACTATTTATTTTATTTTCTTGTATTATTTTTTATTTTATTATATAATTTTATTGTTTTAATTAATTTATTTAACTACTTACATTTTATATCTACTCTTACTGTTGCTGCCTATTGCTCCTGTTTCTTGTTGCGCGATGTTAAGTACCAGCGGTGCACGCTTCTTTCGAGTTGTAAACAACAAAGAAAACGATTCGGTCTATTTGTACGAAATGACATACGTGTCCTAATAACTAAGAACTGTATCTGCTATCATCGACTATAAACGCGTCGCGACGAGTTGTCAAAATAATCACTGCGCGTCATGCGGCATAACGCGTCAGTAAAATAAAAATATCTATTTATAGAATTGTCAAAAGTTGCTTGTCACATATACGAACATACACACATACTCAAATCCCTACCTACCTACTTTGTGTTGTATTTTCTAGTCTCCTTTTGGTGGACTGTTTTTTTTTATTTTTCAGTATCGCCTTTATGCTCGGCTGAATTGTATGTGACGTGGAGGTTGCCCTGCTTTGCCTCAAAAAATTAACATAAATACCTCAATGAACGCAATTCGTAACTATTATGAACGCGTTAATTATATCAATTTCGCTCAAATTGTGCGTGTATACGAAGAATAGTTCATAAATAGAATGATTTTTTCCACATGAAGGAATTAACGGCATTCATTCCATTAATGAACAAAATGTAGTCCATATATATATATATATATATATATATATATATATATATATATATATATATATATATATATATATACATATATAGTGGGGATCCCCAGCGACTGCCAACATTTTTTTCATTTTTCTATGCGTCGTTACCTCTCGGCAGTTACTGTCAAACCTACGAGAGTAAAACATTGCCATTGAAAAGCTCTCACCCGTTGTTCGGATTCGGCAATAAACTGTAGGTCCCACCTATTTGAGTACAAATATAACACGAACAGCTCAAATGGTGAGAGAGATCGGCCGAAGTTCTATACAGGACTGTAGCGCCAAACTATTATTAATATAGTATTGGCGACGGGGAAAAATTTGGAAAACTCAGAACTTCGAATTTTCTTCGCTAGAGGGCACATTAATTATTAATTCATCAGTGTGAAGTTTTTCAATAACTCGCACGATCGCCAAAGGAAGAAAAAGCAGAACATATTAATTAATTGTAAAAACCAAACTTATATATAATTTTAATAAAATAATTACTAATTAAAATACGTTTCCTTCAGATTTATCATTTTTAACTAATTTTTTGTATTTGTTTTGTCTTATGTGATTAATCATTTATGTTTATATTAAATTGAATTTAATATTATTAAATTGAAAACTAAATTATATCGAAATACATCAGAAGCATCGAAAAATGCCAGTGAAAGTGCAACTCCAGTAGCATGCATTTTGTAGGCCTTCCAAAAAAATAAATCATACACCAATTAAAATAAATAAAATTGGTGGAAGTGAAATTTCTCTATTTTATGTGAGCTATGGTTCATTTTCTATTGTGACGCTTGTGAATATTGTGACGATCGAGAATTCGTGCCATCATTATTGGAGTTAAATATTCCAACAATAATAATAATTGTAATAGTTCACGCTCGGCTCAGAGCTTTTCGTGGGCAGTGTGTTTTGCCATTGCCTGCCGAGAGGTAGAGCGGTATATAAAAATGATTTTTATGAAAAGATGTTAGTCCCTGCCATTATCGCTGCAAATATCATTAAAAAGTGCGTGGTTTTTGATTTACATTTTAATAAAATCTTTGAAAACAAAATCATTTGTATTTTTATTTGAACTTTTCAAATAACGAATAAAAAGATAACAAATAAATTTATTTTATTTGTTATTTGAATTATAAATAAATCAAAAATTATTTGTCACTCAAAATAACAAAGAAATGAAAGTTATTTGATATCTTTTTATTTTTTATTTGAAATAATTTTTGCCCTACACTGTGAGGAAATAAAAAATAAATGCATGCAGATACATGTATATTTTCATAGTGTTTTTTTTTCAGGGAGCAGGAATTAGTAAATATACTTCTAAATTGTGTGCGTGATATATTTACGCAACTATAATTCATATAGAATACGTTTTATATACATAAATAATTTAAGAAACCCGGTAAGAAACCCTAGAAAAACGAACTGGGCACGCTTCAGACATGAACTTGAGAATTCCCTCAATATTCGTGTCAGAATTCGTACCAAAGGAAGTATTGAGACGTCCGTTCAAGTTATGAACGATGTCATAGTTCTAGTTTTGTACGAACATGTCCGGTAAGAAAAACGTTATCTAGACCTCCCGTTCCTTGGTGGAACGCTTGTTTTGAAACCTTGCGCAAGGATTCCAGAAAGCTTCTAAATAGGGCCCTAAGGAGCAATTTTTTTTTTTTTTTTTTTTTACAAATTAACCAACGCTCAGGGGATGCCTCCTATTCGTGCAATGCACAGTGTTGATCGCAAGGAAGGATTATAGGTTCAAAGGAGGAGGAAAGATGGAGTAGGGTCGGTGGATGTTTGCTTTAAATTTCCCAATATTAAAAATGTCGGGAAAAACAGACGCAGGGAGATTGTTCCACAAACGAATCGTGCGACTATAGAACGAATTCTCTCTGTAATGCGTGGTTCTGTTGGGAACCGTGTGGACTACGAAGGGGTGGGCTTGGTTCGATGCCCTAGTAGTACGAGGGAACACACGACCTGGTGGAACCAGGCCATGTATTTCCCTCGAACACTTACCATTGTAATACCTATAAAACAGGCTTATACACCCTATGGTCCTTCGGTGCTCAAGAGAACCAATAGAGGATGAAATATTTTCATCCCCTATTAAATATATTGCACGTTGTTGGATTCGATCCAGGAACTCCAAAGAAGATTTTGAAGCCCCTGCCCATATGTGCGAATTGTATTCCATCTTAGGCCAAATATAGGTGGTGTAGACAGTGCGCAAGTCAGCAGGAGTGAAGTATGTCTTACACCGTTTCAGAAAACCGAGGCACTTGGCCGCTTCTTTCGACACATCAAATATGTGATCATTCCAACGGAGGTCACATTGAATTGATATACCCAGAACGTCAAGAGCAGCTGACTGCGCAATATCCACAGAGTCCATATTGAGGGGAGGGAGGAGTGAATCCATTCTTTTGTGAGATAACAGACAACATTGTCATACAAGTCACCGGTGGATCTGGTCCTACGGAAACCATATTGCCGGTCACTAAGTAATTCGTTTCGCTCCAGATAGTTCACAAGGTGGAAGTTTATTACGCTTTCCATTACCTTGGATAGCGCAGAGCATATTGCAATGGGTCGGTAATTAGCAGGGTTCGTAGCCTCACCCTTTTTCGGAACTGGCTGGACATTGGCAACCTTCCAACAAGATGGAAAAACTTCTGTCGTGTAGGAGATGTTGAAAAGGTTACGCAATGGACAAGCCAGCGTTGACGCACACTTCTTCAACACATGGGCAGATATGCCATCTGGCCCGGAGGCTTTGTTAATATTGAGATTTGCTAAAACCTTTTTAACTGCCCGAGTTCGAAAATGTATCTCCGGCATTGCAGAAGAAACAAAATCAACGACGGGCAGTGGTTGATTGCTAACTGGGAGCGTTGAATTATTTGCAAATAGTTCTGCCAAGAGATTAGCTTTATCAACCGGGTCTGTGAAGGTCTGGCCATTCATAACAAGGGTTGGAGTAGACGATGTCGTCTGATTCTTCACCCTTTTAACAAATGACCAGAAATTTTTACTACCTCTATGGTAGAGAAGGACCTTTTTGTGCGCGTTTTGTTCGTGTAGAAACTTTTCACGCGCGATCACGGCATTACAGCGATTCCTAGCCTGTATGCGAAGTCTTTCAGTATCAGCATTCTTATTAGAACGCCAATTCTGAAAGGCTTCCTCTTTCGACCTGACTGCAATCCTGCAAGTCTCATTAAACCAAGAGTGGTCCTTGGATTTAATGCTAATCTTTTTGGAAGGTATGAAGGACCGCATACCCAATAAAATAATGTTTTGTACCATTAAGGCCGTTGCATTTATGTTTCTATCTGCGAAACACAATTTCCAATTAAAGTTGCGAAAAAAATCATTTAACGCATCCCAATTTGCTTTTTTTCGGGGCTTTAGTCGAAGAGGCGCGTAAACTAGAATACGAAAACACAGCGGAAATAATACAGTGGTCGGAATTTCCAAGAGGTGCAAGGACTTTTACATCATATTTTTCATGATGCGAAGTCAGAAAAAGGTCTAAGACTTTTTGGCTCTGCCCACCGACGCGTGGGAGGTACGTCGGTTCCTTCACCAATTGAGTGAGTTGATTGCACTCTGCAAACAGCTCAACATAACAACCCTCCTGTGTTGATAGACCCGAGTGGCTCAACCAAGTGGCGTTGTGTACATTAAAGTCACCAGCAACAACAATTTCACTGCCTGGAAATTGTTCCAGTATATTTGAGATCGAATCAGATAGGGCATCTAACTTGTTACTGGTAGAAACCCTATCTAGATTCGGACTCCTATAAATAAAACACAAGTGCATGATGTGTTGCAAGATTTTGAATTTAATCCACATAGAATTAAATTCATTATCCGAAACACTATGTTGCTGCTGGTGTTGGTACGCAACGTCACTTCGAATAAAAAGGGCGAGACCCCTATGGGCAGAGAATAATGGCAGTAGGTGGTACCCCGGTATTTGAAAATCCAGTGGATCTGCACCCTCTCCAACCTGGGTCTCACCTAATGCCATTATATGTGGCCTATAAAGAGACACATTCGCATAAACAGCGAAAAAATTCGTTATCAGGCCACGAATGTGGCAAAAATCGACATTTTCGCTACTGGGCAAATTTAAAACAAACAAACATAATATTAGCGGGCGGCAGTGGAGACAAACAAGTGAGAGCGTAAGCTAAACAGTGGTCAGTGTTATGCCTTGACCACTGTCTTCGTTACGCACTCTTGCAGTCTCAACCACGCACGCAGATAGCGAGGAGTAGGATGGGGAAGGGACTGAAAACGATAAACAAATGAGCAATTGCAACAGAGGGCATAGAAAAGCCCGTTGCGTTGGCAATTGTAAGCAGCGACGGCGGCAGCAGGCAGTGCTGGTGGTGCAGCGAAACCGGTTTTGTGTTGTTGTTTTGTGTTGTTGTTTATAATGTTTGGTTCTGTATTTTTATAGTCTTTGGTTTTTGTATGTTATTGTTTATTGAGTGTTATTATTTTATTTATTTTAATCGTTTTTATTGTTATGAGGTTGTTACGGTGAACGACACTTAAGCAAAATTTTGCACGGCACTCGACAAATATTAAGACAAACTCGACGGACAAAAATTTAACGAATTAGAAAAAAAGATCAGAGGACGACACGACACATCCGTCCCCCATCGTTGTGCAGACGCTACCCAGCACTGGGGACTGCAATAACAACTCTAATGTGACAAAACATGACTGGCAGGTTGCCAGATTGGTTGTGTACGATGAAGCTATCCAATACGCAGTGGCCTATTTTGATGGTTAAAGTCACCTGGACCGGATGGCATCTATACTTATGGCTATGGACTACATTGCGGATAATAGGGCTATTGCAGCGATAGTCAGGCTGCTCTTATGGCTTTGAACAACCCGGTCATCACATCCAAAATTGTACGTCAATGCAGATCACGTCTCAATTGTGTTGGTAAATACAATATACTGAAACTGATTTGGTTGCCGGGCCATAAAGGATTCAATAATGAATCTAAGAAGTATCATTAAAAACCAGGGAACTGGGTCACAGCACAATGAATATAACCCTGTCTGAGTGCTGTGGCTCTATTTTTTATCCCACATTATAAAAGAAAATAAACTTAAATGTTATTTCAATATCATGCTCATCAAATTAACGTCTTAAAGCAGTTGGTTTTTATTATTATATTTTGTTGTTGGTCAGAATAATAAATAGTTTTTTTAAATAAATAAATTCTCCGCAATTACACAATGCCTGTATGTGTTAGTGCATATTCTGTGTATACATCGTCCAGAATTTGTCTGACTATCGTGAGAATAAGTTTTTTGAATGCTGTATAGCACAGCGTCTCACAATGTGACGACACAACGTAAGAAATCAAACTGTGCGTACGCTGTATGTCGCCAACGAACGATTTCGACGTCAAAATCGACGATAGCTTCCAACTCATTTCAACAAGTCCTTTTTTGGATAATACTAAAAATGCACCAAGAATAAAAAAGAATGTACTCTGCGCAATATGGATCTATGTGTGATCGAAAAGAAAAATTTACCAAAAGGTCTTATGGTTTCCTCCAAAAAAAAGAAAAACAGTTTTGGTCGATTTTCAGTTCTCTATTTTTAGTCGTTAACACGAAATCCTTCTGCAAAAAATATTCTTTCGCAGTTCTTGGACATTTGCAGCAAAACTGTTATTATTTTGACATTTGATTACTACACTAAGATAACGAAAAATGGTTGAAAAGTATTAGAGCCTTAAATATTATTGCAGTTGCATATTATTCAAGTCAAATAATTGACACTTTTTGTGATATTTAGACAATATTAATAGTTTTGCTACAAAAACATTAAAATCTGTGGAATATGTGAATATTTGCAGCACCTGTTTTTCTAGTAGTTGCAGTTCTCTTCCACAAATATGACATTTTTCGTGGTATTTATAAGAAACATCTCACAAATAATACAAAATATGTGATGTTTACAAATTATTGAAACTTTTGCTGCACATTGGAATTGTTTAAGCGAATAGTATTTTAGTTGCAGCAACACTCGTATAAATATTCTGTTTTCTTAGTTTATAAAAAAGGAAAATGACGTACTTTTCCTTACGCTCGATTTATCCACAACAATTAAGTAAATCCTATGATGTAAAAAGTGTCAACTCAAATATTACATTTTAATGGCAAAAGTGAAAATAAAATTTCCTGGGCTTGAAATTATCAACACGTGATGGAAAATATATTTTTTCAGAGTTTACTTTGATAATAGCTTCTCCGGTCGGACTTGGTTCTTTCGCGAAGAAGTTTGAAGTCGTTGTACAATTTTACTTTCGAATATGATGGCGCTGTCTAACCAAAATGCTGTATTAATTCTAGAATAAATAAAAATACATTTGATTTATTTTATTTCAATTCAATAAAAATTACTTCGCGAATCTATTGGAATACCTTTGTCAAATATTGATCAACTATATTCCTATTTGTAAGCAATATTTATCGTATTTAAAGAATATTTAAGAGATAGTTGTCTCAAAGACGATATAAATATTTTGTAAATAACATGATATTTAGGGTAATCATCTTTGTTTTCTGTGATTTTTCTGGAAATCATCTTTGTTTTCTTAGTGTACGTCAGAATTTGAGAAAGAGAGCGAGAGAGCAAAAGATGACGAAAAGAGATTTTCGTTCAGTTTTTGTTTTGGTGAGATTTGGCTGCTTCAAATAGTGTAGAGAGAGAGCGAAAATTCTGTTTAAATCGATGTCACCTTTAGTCGTCTGTAGGGGCTAATCAAAACGGAATTCCAAGTAGAATTCCGTGAAGGTAGTAAGAAAGCTCCTACTATTTAAATAGAAAAAGGAGCTAATTCCATAGGAACACGTCACTGGGATTTGAAGCCAGGGATGATATTTCAAAATATCGATATTGTAACTTATCGCAAAAAAAATTGTACTAAATTTAACCAAATGGTATTTTTTCATAAATTTATGTGTTTTTAATTTACAAATACAAAGATCATACAAATTTAGCATAATATTTTGCCTTAAAATACGTGTATTTGAAATGCAAATATTTGTTTGAAAATTATTTAAAAAATAGAGACTCGAAATTTCCTGAATTTTAATATAAACATTTTAAATAATTTCTTTCTGTCTTTCTTTCCGTATTCCGAAAGAAAGAAACAGTGAAACAGTGATGTCGTAAAAATGACGTCGATATTATTTAAATTTCATTATTTTTGATTTAAAAAAAATATCAAAATGAAGACAACTTTGTCACATAAAATTTGTTGCTGAAATATGGAAAGTGGGTTTAAAACAAAAAAAAAATATATATATATTTTATAAAAGAGGTGTTCTATTTTCCATCTTACTCTCTATTGAAATATACCGGTTCAATTTCGGTTCTTATAATAAGGACGAAAGTCCGTATTTAAAAAAAAAAAAGATATTAAAGACACACAAGACCTAAAGATCAATTACGTAAAAATACATTTTTTATTATATTTTTAATAAAATATTAAAAATAGATAAAAAGGCATTTGTTTACTTAAATGAAATTTTAAAATTAAATTTTTTTATCTGATTTTAGTTTATAGTTAGATTACGGCATCGGGTTTAAAAAGGAAAATGTTTTAAAATGATATTAGTAACGGTTTCAATTGCAGTTTCATAATATTCATCCTTTAAAAATTGACCTAGAACTGACGAATTTTGTGAAATTTTTTATATGAAAATAATTCCAAAATGTGGCACATTAAATTACGTTGTAGATTAAAATTGTCTATAGTTAACCGCCAATAACTTGTACTAAATTAATTTATTGTTTTGGAATTTATTACAATGGAATTGTACAAAAATGGTTTGGGATATACTTGCGTACTTTTGATATTTAATTGTACTGAAAAAATCATCACTGTTTAAAGCAGCTAAATCTCACCAAAACAAAAACTGAATGAAACTCTTTTTTCGTTTTGTTTTCATTCCGAGTTAATTCCTGTGGAATGAAGGAATTAAAATGACAAGACAATCTAAAGTTATACTTTTTTAAATGCATTTATTTTTTAAAATTTTTGTTTATATTTCAACTTTTTTCTATTTTTTTATTTACAGATCCCTATGACCAGCCTGAATGAGCTCAAAAAGGTAGTATGATCTATGGTATTTTTTTACTATATTCCCTTCTTTCTCAGGTCGTTGTACAATTTGTTATGTCCCCCTTTTCATCCTACCTGACATGGCCCTTCGACTAGCTCACGGTTCAGGGCGCGGTTCTCAACCACCATGTCAGATCGAAATGGTAACAAATGAAGCACGAAATTTTAAATCACAAAAAGAAACTGCCAAAACAACACAATTACAACCCATCAATAGACGTACAAAAGAGGGGGATAGATGGTACCCCTCATGCATTCTGCACCCACCCTTCCATGGTCAACGGATATCCGGTCTTTTTATTCGACGGCGACCCCTGATATGGCTAAGGAACTCCCATTACACATACATCACAAAACAATTATCCCGGCCCTATTGAAAACTTTAGCACGATAGGGAACTTTCGGACTGGTTGTGGGCACTTTAGTTTTCCCTTATAACATTAATTTTTATTTTATATATATATATATATATATATATATATATATATATATATATATATATATATATATATATATATATATATATATATATATATATATATCATGCAAGTCTCAGGTGGCTCATGTCGCTTAGAGAACTAAGGAATAACACACGATTTAATAAGCAAAATGCACGAACATGAAACCGCAGCTCACGGCGGAATGGCAAAAACATTACACCGACTACGCGTGATTTGTAAGGTCCGACAATGCGTGATTTGTAAGGAAACAAAACCTTCAAATCAAGTAATGCGACCTGATATGGGCCAAGAAGTTATTGCGAACATACCATTTCAAAAACTGAAGAATTTCCTAAAGAAATGCGGGAAGCCACGGCAGAAAATGTGACACAGTTTTTAACACATGAAATCTTTCATAAGTTCGGAGTACCCGAGATTATCCACTCGGATAATGGTAAACAATTTGTGTATATAAACTATAAACCCCGACAGACACTCAACCACAAAATTCAAAATAAACAAGGAAAGTGAAGTACAACAAAATAGAGTACTTACCGCCTCAAGACGTAAAGGTGGGGACCCGTATGTGTGGTAAAAGACTACATAAATTGATGAAGAAGGCTGCAGCTCGGATGATAGATCTAAGAATGAAAGCGCATCATGAAGAATCCCAGACAACGACGAGCAGAAGTACTGGAAAAAATATATATAATGAAACAAAGTACAATTCGAAATCGACACAAACAAAAAATACTTCCCGCAATCCGCAAAAGACAACATAACCAACCAACGTAATCAGTCGATATAACAAATTACATAGAGTGGATCCAATCACACATGGACATCCATAGAAATAAATCACCAATGCGCTTTATATTGGCATGAACGATAAATAGATGAGACGAAAAGATCTTAAAATAAAGTAAACAAAAAAGTATAAAAAAGGGAAGAAGGAAACGTAGAGGAAAGGGAAAGCGTCCCAAAATAAGAGATTATGTTTATTATGATTATGTTGGGTAAGTTTTGAAAAAAACGATGCGTTATACACGTATATTAAAATTACACTTTGAAAGACATATTTTTGTACGTAGAGAATCGTGGGTCTGGGAGCAACAAGAGAGTCTGGCAGCAGAAAAATGGAACCCAGGTCAACGTAGAAGGTAGCATATATAAGGACAAAAGGAAGTTCGCCTAAAAACAGTAAGTCCGTTTTAATTATACTCCTTGTGGAACCTCGGGCCCTTTAGAAGTACTGTACGCCGCATCCCAAAAACCAAAATCAATCCTAAATTAAAAGCTCGCAACAAATCACTCAGTGGGGACGCCAACCAATCCTCATACAGCAATATTGCGCTGCATTCGATACCGAAGTCGATAACGCAGCCAATACCGAAGTCGATACCGCAACCAATATTGAAGTCAATACACAAGCATAATCCAAACTGCATCGGTTCGACTAGCCTGGGCACACACGACGTGAATAAGCAGAGCCAGATAAGTTGGGGGCGTTAAAAAAGGGAAGAAGGAAACGTAGAGGAAAGGGAAAGCGTCCCAAAATAAGAGATTATGTTTATTATGATTATGTTGGGTAAGTTTTGAAAAAAACGATGCATTATACACGTATATTAAAATTACACTTTGAAAGACATATTTTTGTACGTAGAGAATCGTGGGTCTGGGAGCAACAAGAGAGTCTGGCAGCAGAAAAATGGAACCCAGGTCAACGTAGAAGGTAGCATATATAAGGACAAAAGGAAGTTCGCCTAAAAACAGTAAGTCCGTTTTAATTATACTCCTTGTGGAACCTCGGGCCCTTTAGAAGTACTGTACGCCGCATCCCAAAAACCAAAATCAATCCTAAATTAAAAGCTCGCAACAAATCACTCAGTGGGGACGCCAACCAATCCTCATACAGCAATATTGCGCTGCATTCGATACCGAAGTCGATAACGCAGCCAATACCGAAGTCGATACCGCAACCAATATTGAAGTCAATACACAAGCATAATCCAAACTGCATCGGTTCGACTAGCCTGGGCACACACGACGTGAATAAGCAGAGCCAGATAAGTTGGGGGCGTTATTAGATTTAAGATATTGTAGCTTAGTTACCAATTTTAATATCGAAAAATTTAGGTGGCAATTATAGGAAATACATTTTTTGTTATAACTAAATTTATAGTACATTTGAGGAGGATAGTAAAATGGAATTTTCACCCAGCAGACCAAATTTTAGTTGAAAAAAAAAAAAAAAATATATATATATATATATATATATATATATATATATATATATATGGGTCTTTTAATTTTTTTCTTATTTTTTTTCTATTTTTTTATTTACAGATCCCTATGACCAGCCTGAATGAGCTCAAAAAGGTAGTATGATCTATGGTATTTTTTTTACTATTTTACCTTCTTTCTGCTTTTTCTGTTATATATACATTTTTTTTTATATAAATATTCTATTTCGTAGTTCTCTCTATAATTTTTCCTTTTTTTTTTCAACTAAAATTTGGTCTGCTGGGTGAAAATCCTCTACAGGTAAATGAAATCCTCTACAGGTAAGTCGTTTTGATTACCGTTTAATGATAATTCCCACTTATTCACTTTAAACATGTTAGGTAAGCGTGCCTCATCCCGCCATCCCATCCCTCCTATCGATCCAGCACTTGGAACCGGTGGTGGCACATTTATGTTGAATTGCGGAAACTGTTCTGCGTGCCCATAAACTGGCACTTCTCGTCGTCGCTGCTGGTTTGGTTCTCCATTGGATGATCGCGCAAAATTCGGAAATTGACCGCGGGCGACATTGTAAGTAGATCTATATTTTGCTCTACTTTTACATTATTGTTATCGATATGATTAAGAAAATTATTTATGTATGGAATTAGCTGTTGTACATTTTGTTCTGACCCTCTCACGCTAGGCACGTCCGTATGAACAGTCCTACGTGCTTCTTCATTTCTAATTCTCCCTAAATCTGATCTAAACATTTGCTCCACCTCACGGGGCATATTTATCATGCCAATCCTTTTAGTTATAGACGCGTCTAATGATTAACGTAATTCCATGCAGGCATTATTTACGATTTGCTCTACATGAGCGTCGCTCGTACCTGCTTCTTGGTTGCATGGCATACGTTTCACTACGAGGAATCACCTTTGGTTTCGCTTCTCGAGCATTTGTAGCGTTTATTGTCCCAGACAAATCTACATACCGTGGTTCTCCCTCAACTGCAACAGCTTCTTGCTGTTCGGGTTTAACAAGGGTCATTTTTCTGTTCCTGATTTTCGGGGTATTTGGTTCTACCGATTTAATTTGAGGGGATGAGCGATTTAAGTCGAAACGCCACTGACGCTATCTTTTCTGTCACCCACGTTCGGCCGATTGTGTGCAACTCATTAACTCGAGCTATTGCTAAGAACCAAAAAAAAAAATTGTTGGTACTAGAGACCTATTTTGATATCCTTTTTTTTCAATAAACAAATACCACTTAACAAAAAAAAATATTCTTTTGTACTAGATCAATGTATGTTATTTTTTTTTTTCTTCAAACTCAAACTTAATTTCGGGGTCATGTAATTATAATATGTTTGTACGAATTATGTGTACTCTCCAGGGACTTGGTTAATTTTTTTTTCTGCCATTATCATTATGACGGCACTAAAATTTAATCAAGATTTTCTCGATGCATGTTGCCTTATCCAAAAACATCGGATTTTTTTTTACATTTGTTTTCCCCCCGAGGATTCTTTTCTCGCTTCTACAAACAAATTATTTTAACCTTTTTCCCAGGCCGAAACTAAAATATCATGGCGCTACCACAAACATGTTTTCGATCTCCAGACATCGAACATATTTTGTTTATGTTAAGGGTAACTCACGCAATCGACACGCTCTTGATCCGGTACATATCTGTGGCTCACCACGTCTGGTTTATTATTGGGCGCCATATTGTTATGTCCCACCTTTTCATCCTACCTGACATGGCCATCCGACTAGCTCCGGGTTCAGGGCACGGTTCTCAACTGCCATGTCAGATCGAGTGGGTAACAACTGAAGTACGAAATTTTAAATAACAAAAAGAAACTGCCAAAACAACACAATTACAACCCATCACTAGTCGTACAAATGATGGGGATAGATTGTTGATACTAGAGACCTGTTTTGATATCCCTTTTGTCAATAAACAAATACCTCTTAACAAAAAAATCTTATTCTTTTGTACTAGATCAATGTATGTTATAATTTTTTTTCTTCAAACTCAAACTTAACTTCGGGGTCATGTAATTATAATATGTTTGTACGAATTATGTGTACTCTCCAGGGACTTGGTTAATTTTTTTTCTGTCATTATCACGGCACTAAAATTTGATCATGATTTTCTCGATGCATGTTGCCTTATCCAAAAACACCGGATTTTTTTTTAAATTTGTTTTCCCCTTGAGGATTCTCTTCTTGCTTCTACTAAATCTAAATTATTTTAACCTTTATCGCAGGACGAAATTAAAATTTTCCTTTATACATTAAGTCGCTACTTCCGTCACGTGGCTATTAAATTTTCATTGGGTGGTCAAACGTCATTTCTTATTTCGCGCATGTGTTGTCGTCGGTGACCAGATTAATTAAATAATTGTGTTTCTATAGTGTTTAATGTGTTTTTTTAATTAATTTTATTGATCATTGGTAGGTGCCAGTAGCACGCATATTGTGTATGGTGTATGTTTCTAATAAAAACAATACAAATATTACGTGTAACTGTTTCCTCTAGAGTTCCCAATAAATAAACATATTTTAACCTCAAACGCTAACAGGAGTGTTCTGTTTTAGGGACAGGGACATGGATCTGGTGCATTCATGGATATTTTGCATTCACCAGTTGAAGGTCTGCGCGGCTGACGAACTGGCGTTTTGTCTCAGGGAAAAATTTATTCATGTGGTGCATTTATGGACGGTGATCACTAGTAATTTGGTAAGTGTTTTCGTTTTATTTTCTTCTATATAGATGCACCCACAACAAATTTTACATTCAAAGGATTGATAAAGACGATGGCGATGTATAACCAGGATACTGTTTTAATTCTAGAATAAATAAAATTCATATGATTCATTTTATTTTAAATCAATAAAAATTAATCCGTGAATTCTAATGGAGATTCTTTTCTAAATATTCCTCAACTATCTTCCTATTTGTAAGATGTTTAATTGATGGTTGCTTTACGTAATCGTAAATTTGAAAGATAGTTGCTAGTAGAGATAGGCACGTGAGTGAGTTTTGACTCACACTCACTCACGCTCACGAAATAATTTTTCTAATCACGCACGCTCACTCACGGCCTTTTTTGCTCTACTCACACTCACTCACAATCACGTGAGTAAAATTTCGATTCAATCACAATCACGCGTGATTCACATGAATCACGCTGAATCACGTGTTTGTTTTTGGTATTGTTTGTTGGTGAGATTGGTCAACCGAGCGTGGCACCTCCGAGAGTGGCACTTCCGAGCGTACAACCTACATCTTTAAAACACAATAAATTGAGATATATTTTATCAAAATCCCTAACATGATTTTGATAAAATATATCTCAATTTTAACGGAGATGGAAATGTGATAGGCCTTCGATGTGCTCTTCATATAAAAACGTAAAAATTGCCTAAAAGAATAATTCTCCGGTGAAGAATTCGTGTAAAATCTTTGAGAATTGTCTCTGGAAAAAATTATTTCTGGAAAACAATTATAATCAAAAGAATAGTCCGGCATAGAATTTACCATGGATGAATTTGGGAAAAACTATTTTTGAAGCGATTTTTTGGTTACTTCATTTATAACTCGAATAAAATCTGTGGGTTCCATATTTTATTCTAACAAATTAAACTTAATAAACAAAAAGAAGTCAATACAGAGTTATCATATGTATAGTTGAAATGGAAAATTCAAGTTTTTATAAAAATGGGTATATCGAAAGAAAAATGTGTTCTATATCTATTTCCATAAACGGTCATATGAAACCAAGCAAAAACTATTGACATTACCCCAGTTAGGCCTGTTCACAGGGGTTAGATCAATAATAACTGAACCCTTGCAACTTTTTCTGAGTTGAAGAAGGGGTGGGTATATGACGGTCGTTAGAAAGGGTTAGAATGGGTTTGATCACAAAAAATTAAAAGTAAGATTTTTTTTATTTTATGAATTATTCGACTCACGCACACTCACTCACAAAAAAATTGTACTCACGCACACTCACTCACGGTACTTTTTGGTCTACTCACACTCACTCACAATCACGTGACCAAAATTAGGATTCAATCACAATCACGCGTGATCACGCGTGATTCACGTGAATCACGCTTAATCACGCTCACATGCCCAACTCTAGTTGCTAACAATATTGAAATAATTTGTAAATAACTTGATATTTCTGGTAGTCATCTTTGTTTTCCTAGTGTATATACGTTATAACCAACATCTCTTTGATTGAAAATTTTTTTTGACAATTCTTCCATTAAATTTATGTAAAAAGTCGACTACTACCTTAAGTTGGACATTATTTCTTGATTATTGGTAATGCTGTTAGTGTAATGTGAGGGTGGATTTCAAGTACAGCATTAAGTTAAATCACTTCTGTCAAATAAATTCAAACATTGGTTATGTGGATATTGAAACCAAAATGTAGTCAACAGATACATTTTCTATAGCCAAATTATGATCTTTACTGCCACATTTTTTATTCGCAGATTGATCCAGTTTTGTGCACCGTTTTCCTTTGTTAACGCAATCTATAAAATTCCAATTCCACATAACCAATGTTTTCGACAGCGTCGCATAATCAACTGAGAAAGTAAACGTTATATGGCATAAAACTGTATGAAAGTCGTATACCCAAGTAACCACTTTGTGGCAACTTAAGTGGTAACAACACAGTTGCCATTAAAGTGTTTGTTCTAAATCTTGCGAAATATACTTATTTGCCACCCAATTGCCAGTCAAATAGCTCAGGGGCAAGGCTTAGTTGCCACAAATTTTGATCCTTTAAAGTTTCGGTTCACATATTTGGAACTTGAACTATAATTTTAAATTGAACTGTAATTTCTGTGTAGATTAAAAATAAAAACCAGTTGGGAAGGTTAGATCACATGGGAAATTTTAAAGTAGGTGTAATTATGATAGTTAGGATTATCAAAATTATAGTCGGCCTAAGCCGACTATAAATACCCTACACATATGTGTGGTTACCATTTAAAGTGATATATAGGTCACAGGGTATACGAATCCTGAAAATAACTACAATCATTCAATCGCTGAAGAATTTCCATTCATTTGATACCCATATTTACAAATGGGTAGGTGTACCGAATTTCTATTTTTTTTTTTTTGTGAACCACAAGTCTTTTCGCCGGAAAACATTATTATCATGTATTTGAGCATGATGTCAATATATATTTGACCAAAAAAGTTTACCTAAGCACGTATACATAAAAATTGATCTTTATATGTACATTTTATATGAGGTATTTGAACATAAGTGGTCGGATCATAGGTCACAATGGACCGATCTCGCCAATTTTTACATACAGCGTAGGTATATTAGTAATCTAAGTTATAAGTTTCATTTATCTAGCTCTAGTAGGGATTTCAACAGACAGACAGACAGACAGACGGACGGACAGACGGACAGACGGACATCGCTAAATCGACTCAGGAGGTCATGCTGATCAAGAATATATATACTTTTCCATACCGGAGATGCTTCCTTCTGGGTGTTACAAACGGCGTACGAAACTGAATATACCCTTTCCCTCTTAGTGTAGGGTATAATAATAAAGATCCTACGTAGTGCCATTAACGTGAATGTTTGTCCTGTAATAAAAAAAATTTAATGGCATAATAATAGAAGTCTTAACGAACAGAGTTTTCGACAAACTACAACTCTAATTTAACAAACGGTTCAAGTTTTCGGGTTACAGCTTATATTCTACCCCCTCTAATTTTTACGCGCACACAAAAAATGCAATTTGTGAAAATTTATTAAAATTGTGATTTTTTTTATTAATTATTATGCTTTTGCGGATGTATATTTTTGCAACACAACTTTCCATAAAATATGTAGTGGATGTTATAAATATGTAGTGGATGTTATAAATATGTCGTGTATAATAATATACATTTATTAAATTTTAAAGTTAATTAGCTACATTATATATAAAAATGTTTCTGTTAGGTTCTTCATTCTATACTTGCCACATATATGGAACATAATCTGCCACATTTTACCACCTAATAGCAACAAAGTTAGATCATTGTATATTAGATTATTGTATATGTTCCATTATCAGAATGAATGACTTATTAGGGTGTCACTTATATTTTAACACCCATGTCTCACCTTATCATGTTTATTAGGAATCAAAAATAAGGTGTGCAAATGTTTTTTTGATTTTGAACAACGGGAACACGTGTCGCAAGTACTTTGAAAATTGTACTAGGAGGTGCATTTGTACTAGGAGGTGATTTGTACTAGGAGTCGAAATTTAAAATATTTCAAAACAATATTTCGAGTATGCAATCATGTAGAACTGTTTCCGAAAAAAATTATATGTTACTGTAAGAGTATAAGTCCTATTACCCAAATTGCCAGACTTCAACAAATGGCCCAGTACTGACACACTACTGGTTGGCGATGATAGGCATACAGTCCTGGCGCAGTACTGGCACAACGATAGTTTACAACTGGCATACTACTGGACCCATAGTCATACTAATTTTGGGCCGTATTTACTGCCATCACTTCGCCAGTAGTAGCAAGGTGCGACGCACGAAACTATCATTGCCTATGGACTTTGAGTACATATATAAGACGCACATCTCAATTGGTGAGAGAGCTCAGCCTAAGTTAAGTTCTTCAAGACTGTAGCGTAGCGCCAAACTATTATTATTATAACCAGTGAGTTGTACCAAAATTATTATGTAGTCAGATAAATTGTGATGATTTGAGTTGAGGATACCAGGAGGCATATGAATTTTAAATTTAATAAAAACACTTATTTTTTGGGTGGTCCCTGACCCCCAAAAGGGGGTCAAAAACCACTTTTTGTCCAATTTTTTTTTTGCGGAAATGGGTAGCGAACCTCATTAGAAAACTAATGGTACCCTTTGTAGTGGTCCATGACCCCCAAAAGGGGGCGAAAACCGCATTTCAGACCCACAATTTTTTATTTCGGAAATCGATAGGGGCCATCATTAGAAGTCTAATGATACCCTTTGGAGTGGCCCAGATACCCCCAAAAGGGGTCAAAAACTCCATTTTAGAAAAAAAAATTGCAGAAACGTCAGCTATCACGTTATGAAATGCATTTTGACATTCACAAAATATTTTTTTCGAAAATGGGGTTTTTGACCCCCTTTGGGGGAACCTGGACCAAACCATGTCTGCTATCCATTTCCGAAATAAATATTTGTGGGTCATAAATGGGTTTTTGACCTTCTTTTGGGGGTCAGGGACTACTCAAAAGGGTACCATTAGCCTTCTAATGATGTCCGCTATCGATTTCCGAAATAAAAATTTGTGGGTCATAAATGCGGTTTTGTCCCCCTTTTGGGTGGTACCATTCGATTTCCCTTGATGTCTGCTACCGATTTCTGCAATAATTTTTTTTTCGGCCTTTTTATCACTTTCCACCCACTTTTGCCCACCCACCCACTTTTGTCCACCCACATTTTTCCAGCCACTTCCGACCAACACGACCAAGTCTTCTAATGAGGTTCGCTACCCATTTCCGCAAAAAAAAATTTGGACAAAAATAATTTTTTTTTTCGGTCTTTTTATCACTTTCCACCCACTTTTGCCCACCCACCCACTTTTGTCCACCCACATTTTTCCAGCCACTTCCGCCCAACACGACCAAGTCTTCTAATGAGGTTCGCTACCCATTTCCGCAAAAAAAAATTTGGACAAAAAGTGGTTTTTGACCCCCTTTTGGCGGTCAGGGACCACTGAGAGTGGTACCATTCGATTTCCCTTGATGTCTGCTACCGATTTCTGCAATAAAATTTTTTTCGGTCTTTTTATCACTATACGCAAACTTTTGCCCACTCACCCACTTTGGCCACCCACATTTTTCCAGCCACTTCTGACCAACACCCACATCAAGCAAACGAACGGACAGACAAATTAACAAGCGATCAAATGACTGAGAGTGGTACCATTCAATTTCCCTTGATGTCTGCTACCGATTTCTGCAATAATTTTTTTTTCGGTCTTATTATCACTTTCCGCCCACTTTTGCCCACTCACCCATTTTTGTCCACCCACATTTTTCCAGCCACTTCCGACCAACACTCACATCAAGCAAACGAACGGACAGACAAATTAACAAGCGATCAAATGAACAATCGTCAATCGAACAAACGAACGAGCTACTCGAAGCTCGAACCACGAACGAGCAATCAAGCTACTCGAACAAACGAGCTACTCGAATACCTCGAACAAACGAACGAACAAATTACCCGGGTAGCTCGAACATTTAATACCCATGTTTTTCGAGTATTTGAACAACCCGGGTATTACTGGGTATTTTTTTGTGTTGCACTATAGTTTATGCATTACAATTTATGCACTATAATTACCTGGTTGTGCTGATATCCCTGGCACTCACTCGCGATAACTTTTATTTTGCGATTTATTACGCGATTTAAGAAAATTGGCCGATGAGTGGCACCAAAGCAATTATACTGGCGGCAGCCATTACGTTTTTTTTTTTGTTGTTGGTTCTATGTGCTGAAGGGCTACTGAGCTGTCATCTGTCAGTGGGTGCGTTCGAAAAGCGGAAAAATAGTTGATGTGTTGCAGGGTTGCCAACTTTTGGATTTTATTTATTTTTGTATGAGTATGTTTGAGTATGTTCGAGTAAAGTAATTTAGGGGGTGTAGTGGATATTGATGTCGTGATGGTTTAGAATGATTAATTAATGTGTTAGGGTATGTTTTATGTTGGGGGTTGTTGCAATATTTATACATTTCATTTTTTTTTTTGAGATGCAATGACCACGGAGGGTACATGAGGAGGGTGGTTTATTTTTTCGGGCATTTCATCTGTCCCGATGTGTTTGTAAATGTCATTTTGTTTTGTCCGTTCTAGTTATTCTAATGTCCGTCTGAATCTGAGTGATTGTGATACCCTCGATTGTGATACCCTCGGATGTGGCGGGTCAATTACCCGACCCTGACCACTCGTGAGCTAGCCGAAGGCCACATCAGATACGATGAAATGGGGTAGGTAACACTATACAACATTGGTAATTTAGATTACTAGTCAGAGTATTAGAAAGAATAAAGTATTTAATAAGTTAGGGTCAATATTACATTCCGCATTAACACTGCTACAAACACCAAGTATACGTATATTTTTCCAGAGTAATTTGGACGGAAGTGAAGTTAAGTTTTCGATGGAAACATATTTTCTTAGTATGTCTTATTATTGCTACTGCAGTATTACGGGCATGCTTAAAGAGCTCCCAATTTTCATTGACACGATGATTTTTCCATTTAAGATAAAGTTTGTTTCTTTTCTTAGTAGCTAATATAACATTATGAGTATACCAGGGACAGGATTTATTATCAACACTCATAGTACGAATGGGGACAAAATTATCAAAAACATCATAAACGTTGGTAACGAGAACATTTTATTTATCGTCAACAGACTGACAACTCCAACAATTATTCCAACTGATTTGAGACAATTTTTCATTTAACATGTAATAGTCAATGGACTTAAAGCCACGATACGATACAGTCATTGGTCTAGAATTTGAACATACATTAATATTAAGAGTGCAGAATAGTAAATCATGGTCAGATATGAAGGAAATTTGGTCAAATAGTAACAATAAGGAGACATCCGATAGAATAAAAACGTCAAGTTAGTTAGGAGTCACATTAGCAGCAAAACGCGTCGGAGTCATAGAATTTATAATTGTCATTCTAGCCGTAGTATCTTTATCATATAAATTGTCAGAAACACGGTCTGTTGTAAGTAATGTAACATTAAAGTCACCACATATAATATAATAGTCAAAATCTGTAATACGTGTACATATATCACAGAAAAAAGGTTCAAGACTAAAGCATTTGTTGGGATTATAGTATTTTTATAAGTATTTTTATGTTACGATCTTATATTTGCACATTAATGTAATTTATCCGATCAACATATCATTAAAAACCCGTTTATAACACAAAATTAGGCGTAATTTTCACATGCAGTTAGGCGGTTTTGTAGTATCATCGACGATATTTCAAAAGTCTTGATTTGGAACTCAAAATGTTCGAATATCTTTAAACTTTACAGCCAGATAGATAGACATTTAGTACTCAGTACTAATATGAAATTTTAAATATGTGTGAAATATTGACTATAATGTGACTGAAAAAATGGATCATATTATAATAATAATAGTTTGGCGCTACAGTCCTGTATAGAACTTCGGCCGAGCTCTCTCACCATTTTGAGCTGTGCGTGTTATATTTGTACTCAAAGTGGTGGGACCTACAGTTTATTGCCGAATCCGAACGGCGGGTGAGAGCTTTTTCATAGGCAATGGTTTTACTCTCGTAGGTTTGCCATTTACTGACGAGAGGTAGCGCGGTATAGAAAAATTTTTCTATGAAAAGATGTTGTTAGCCCCAGTCCAGGCTTGAACCGGGGACCTTTCGGCTCGCAGTCCAACGCACTAACCACTGAGCTACCGCGGCTACAATTATCATATTAAATAAATTAATTATATTAAACTTGGTTTAAAATAGTACTGAAAATGAGCAATTTACGCAGATAAAAATATTCTGAATAGAAGTAAATTATTTCGAAAATTAAATTTAACAATTTAAAGGCATGTATAAACAAATGTGCAATTGTAAATATCGTCGTTGTAGAACGAAAAGTTACCAATTTTTTATGAACAACTTATGTTTCGAGTTTTTTGATTAATATTATAAAAAGTAAATAATGTATTTTTAAAGTTGAAAAATCAATTGATAGATTTACATTTTCTTAACAAGTGAAAAAATATGAGATCATCGATTCAAAATTGACAGATTTATAAAGATTTTTGTAAATGAATATTTGACATTTTGAAATTGTATTTGGTGACTCTTCGTTCTACAACGACGATATATTATTTTCGAATATAATTTTTTTTTAATTTTGATCATTTTTTTACTATATTTTTGTCATTGATATTATTAGTTTCGAAATTTTAAATTTCCAATAATCGCAATCTTTAACATATTGAAAACAATATTTTTTCAACTATTAAGGGGCATGTCAAATTTTTAGGTCTAACATTAGGTAAAAATGTATCTTTTAAATTATATGAGTAGGCTGTTTTGGTCTTTATGGGGTTCTATACAAGTAAAAATGTATACTTTTTTTTTAAAACATAACATCATATACATTCAAAAAATTTTAAAGTTATTTATCTAGATCTAGAAATCGTATTTAATAGATTGTGATTATTAGAATTCAAATTATGATACCTCTCTCTGAATATAGGGTATTTTAAATTTCCAATAATTGCAATCTTTAACATATTGAAAACAATATTTTTTCAACTATTAAGGGGCATGTCAAATTTTCAGGTCTTACATTAAGTAAAAATGTATTTTTTAAATTATATGAGTAGGCTGTTTTGGTCTTTATGGGGTTCTATGGAAGTAAAAATGTATACTTTTTTTTAAAAACATAACATCATATACATTCAAAAAATTTTAAAGTTATTTATCTAGATCTAGATTAGAATTCAAATTATGATACCTCTGTCTGGATATAGAGGTATGTTCCAGTTTTCGATCGAATCCGATTTTACCTGCAAAATTCTAAACAAACGATTTTGAATTTATCATTTTCCAAGTGAATTGAATTACTAAGCGAATTGAATTACTAAGATATCGAATCTAAAAGTAAAAACGTTTGGTTTCAAATTTGTATATGAAATTCGATCAAGAGTTGGAATATGCCCCTATATTTATTATTTTTGTTCACTATTCATTGTTAATCGTAATGGATCGACAGTTTCGTAAAGTTATTCGTTTTTTGTTTCTGACTGTTCTTATTTTTATTGTGTAGGACGGTCTAGAATTCATACCGTCCTATGGCGTCTACAATCTTTTAATAGATATTTTTAGCTAGCAATATGACGAACTCTCGTTTGTTCAATTTAATGCGAGAAATTTAAACGCATCTAAACTTGACTATATTAAATATATTTTTGAAAAATCCAAAGTCGACATCATTTGTGTGTCTGAAACCTGTTTTAATTCTGACATACCTAATAGTTATTTTGACATTGTCAATTACAGACTTTTTAGGAATGACAGGATTGCCAAAAAGGGTGGTGGAATTGCAATTTATTGTAAATCCTATCTTAATACCAAGCTTGTAAGTAAGTCTTGTGGGTCTGACATTGAATACATTAATGTGCAAATATCAGATCGTAACATAAAAATACTTGTTTCTTGCGTCTATAATCCCAACAAATGCTTTAGTCTTGAACCTTTTTTCTGTGATATATGTACACGTGTTACAGATTTTGACTATTATACTAAATGTGGTGACTTTAATGTTAATTTACTTACAACAGACCGTATTCCTGACAATTTATATGACCAAGTTTCTACGACTGGAATGACAATTATAAATTCTATGACTCTGACGCGTTTTGCTCCTAATGTGACTCCTAGCTTACCTGACGTTTTTATTCTATCTGATGTCTCCTTACTGTTACTATTTGACCAAATTTCCTTCATATCTGACCATGATTTACTATTCTGCACTCTTAATATTAATGTATGTTCAAATTCTAGACCAATGATTGTATCGTATCGTGACTTTAAGTCCATTGACTATTACATGTTAAAGGAAAAATTGTCTCAAATCAGTTGGAATGATTGTTGGAGTTGTCAGTCTGTTGACGAAAAATTAAATTTTCTCGTTACCAACGTTTATGATGTTTTTGATAATTTTGTTGTGACATACTTAATTTTGTATGAGTACAGAATGAGACTGAAAACAGTTCTGTATCTTCTTTAAAATTCATTTTGTAAGAGGTATTCGAAAATGTAGATAGGCGGTTTTGCAGTATCACCGACGATATTTATTTAAGCTATGTTTAAACTTTCACTGAAAACTTAATTAATAAAAAAAGCACCACTTGGTAATAACAAATAATTGTTCTCAATTTATAATGGATAATAAATGTCATTCGAAAATTAGGGAAATCAAAAAATAAAAAAAGAAACATTAAATGATAACCTATTGCGTAATATTTGTTCTATGGATTATTTCGCTTTTTATTAAAAATGTAGTAAAAACACTATTCATTCTCAGTGTATTTAAATTACATTTGTGCGGGGAATGTTAAAGTCAATTGGGGAATTTTGGTAAGAATATCGAGGAAAATGAAAATATGAGTTGGCATCACTGGTGTTGCACTTTTAAAATGTATCCCACATATAACTTTATATGTAATTTTTTTTTTTAATTTTTCTGGTGCTGTCCGTCCGAGCTGCTACTTGTTTCGAAATATTTCTTTAACTAAAAAAATCTGTCCTGACATGAACCTTCCAGTTTCGAACATTTTATGACAGGTTCAAGGATCACGTTTGTTCTTGAAAACGATCAATAGAAAAATCAATAGAAAACCTTTTTATTATCTTTTTTAATGACGTCATAAACTAGAAATTTTATGACGGTTGCATTTACCTTTGTTCTATTGTAATAACTAAAAAAGGTCAATATAAAAACGATCCCACACTGCGACAGACACGTTCACATTAAATTGACAGTTCAGTTTCGGACATTTTATGACAGGTTCAAGGATCATGTTTGTTCTTGAAAACGATCAATAGAAAAATCACTAGAAAACCTTTTTATTATCTTTTTTAATGACGTCATAAACTAGAAATTTTATGACGGTTGCATTTACCTTTGTTCTAACTAAAAAAGGTCAATATAAAAAACTATCCCATTTTTTTTATTACGGTTGCATGAACCTTTGTTCTAACTAAAAATGGTAATATAAAAAAAAACGATCCCACCCTCTGATATAATTAAAAAGGTCAACATAAAAATATCCCACAATCTTCCAGTACCTGCGATACGTATACATGAATTTTTTTCTCTGCATCTCTTGCAGACTCTCGCAAAATACTGATCCCTCTCCGAGCATTTGCAGGCTCTCGCAAAAACACTGATCCCTCTCTGAGTCTTTGCAGACTCTCGCCAAAACACTGATCCCTCTCTGAGTCTTTGCAGACTCTCGCCAAAACACTGATCCGACCCAATGCTTATACCTGAATCTGAAGCATGTATTCTTCAATCGAAAACTGTATGATACTAGTCTATAAAACTGATCCCATACATTACATGATACCAACAACAGCAAAATAAAAATACCAACATGAATTCCAACTAGTAATCCCAAAATTATTCTAATAGGAATTCCAGCAAGTATTCTAACAAGTATTCCAATAGGAATTCCAGCAAGTAGTCTAACAAGTATTCAAATGGGAATTCCAGCAAGTATTTGCATAATCTGCGATTAAACTTCCAATTGGATCCAATTGGAAATGGGAGAATCTAGTTGGATTCTCCTGGGCTTCTAACTGTGATATCCAATTCAATTGTAGACCTAAAGAGCGCCGCACTTTAGGTCTAGACTACTTGCTGGAGATAAAGATTCATATCTCATTGAAAAAATTTAGAAATGGAAAGGGAATAAAGTATTTGTTAAATGGCTAGAATTTGATGACACTCATAATACCTGGATCAATAAAAATCAGTTGCTTAAATAAAAAAGAAATGAGAATGGTATAAAAAGATCTATCATTAGAAATATTAATCATTTTGTAATTGCCTATTACGAAGGCATCATATAGAATACTGATATTAATAAACAAAATGGATTGGTTTAGAAAAGAATATAAACTCTTGCTTTACTGCAACTATTGTGGTAGTAATGAGCACAAAGTCGATCAATGTAGGAAAAAGAAATATGATGATCTTCATAAAGAGAAAGAGAATAAAAAACCGAAGAATACCTAAAAAACAAATTATTTCTTTTTTTTTCATTTGAATCCACCACCTGTGAAATAAATATATAAAAAACAACACTTTTTTGTTTTATTTTATTTTGGTTTTTTATTAAATGTATATTGTCATCAATAAAATAGTACAAATATAATTTACAAAAACGGATATGGACGTATATTTAATTAAAAATATTTCTTATTTATATAGTTATACAATTATAAATATATATATATATATATAGTGACCCCATGCTAATGTAGATATTCCATCAGGTAATATATACCGTTTATCGTCTTTGTAATTAAGGCTGATTTTATTAGATATTTCTGTATAAAGCTGATGAGATCTACTTCTAATAACCCTCTGTTGCCCATAGAATGTTTTTTTTGTTCTAATACACTCTACATAGTCGCTATAGTCAATATTTCTTACTATTGAATTTTTAACACCTTTTAACTTTTTAACAGTTTCGTCTTCAACTATGTACGCATATGCCTTTGCTTTCAATCCTGCGAAGTCAGTCATTATCCGACCAGCATTTTCATCTTTCATTAGACCCAAAACTTTTTTATTTTGAGGCTTAATATTGAACTGATTATTTTCATTGTAGTCTGATGTATCGAAATACAATGGATTTGATTTTATTATATCGTAAATATCATCAGAAGATGATAGCACAAAACTATCTGTATCCATATATATGGCTTCGATGTTTTTACTTTTATTCTTCAAAAAATTATAATAAAAATCATACATCAGCCACTTTGAAAGTTCTAAAACCACTACGCCTACATAAATTGGTTTGTCGTAACAAATCTCTAATTTTGTCAACTCAATTCCGACTAATTCATCACTAAAAATTTCAATACTATGAAAATTTGACTTAGCTATAAGCTGTCTATACCCCTCAGAATTTTGTCGATTTTGATAATGCGTTAGTAATTTAACATCCCTTCGCTTTTCAACATTTTCCATAGTTTTTCCATACACCGCGTTATTCATTAATTTATAGAAATTTTTCTCAAATTCATTACTAGCGGTCTTTCTTGTTTTGTATTTAAGTTGATGTACGGATCCAACCACGAACTTTGTTTAAATGTTAAAACACGATGAATTTTCTTCAAAATTAATCCATGTTGTAAACATAATTGCAAGTTTTTTAGATGAATTATATATTTTTCTTTATCGTGAAGGTCGGCAATTAGTTTATTGTTTTTTCCTCCGATGGGAATTTTATTTTCCGGACAAAACGGTAAGCAATTATGACTATCATGAATGTAATTGGGATATACTTGATCTACTTCTAGTATATATCCATTAGAATCATTACAAGATAGTGTATAAAAATCTATTTCTGCAATTTCTGTGTCTGTCAAAAATTTAAAATCAGAGAGTGGGAGTTTTTGCGACATTGCCCATCCATATAAATTATTCGCATCTACATAGGCCAAATAATTTTCTTTTTTACTGGTGTTAAATTCAGCTGTCAAATATTTATTATTAGCTTTTGAAATTCTGTGAGTGCATTGAGTTAAACCGCCACGCACTCCTACTTTTAGAAAATTGTGAATTTCAACATCGCTAATTAATTATAATTCTACCTTTGTTAGCTTTAGCATTGCGTCCCAAGACAGAGAAGGAGCTGTGACATAATTGCACGGATCTAAATTATAATTTTTTTTACATATGTTTCTAAAGTTTTCAAAAACATCTGCTAAGATCAGTACATCACTTTCCAAATATAATAGCATATATTCTCGTAACGTCTTACAGTTCCACACTTTTTGAGCGAATGCATAGTCTTCATTAGTACACGCCCTGTCGTCTAATGAATTATAAAATTTGTCTATTGTAGGCAAAGTGATGTCATCTAAAACGTCAAAACTACTCAAATAGTCATAAGGAAATACCCCCTTCCTCCTCAAAAGATCAAATTTATCTACATTAGCATGCTCATGTTTTAACAATTTAAAATTTTCTTTATTCATATATGAGGCTAATTTTTCTAAACTAGAATTTAGAAACGTATTTGAATCTATAAAATTAATATTAAATCTAAGATTTTTCCCATCCATAATTTTTTTTTGTTATTGCAATATACAATTCTTTATTACATGGGATAGCTTTTAAATTACCACCCAATTTTTTAATAAATAAATGTAACGTGATAAATTATGAAAAATAACAGGAAAAAAAGGATATCTAAAATTAAAGGTTTTCTTACATTTTTCATGAATTGGTCCCACGTATTCACCAGTAAAAAAATTGTAAAATGTCCGTCGTTCAGCATCTTGTATTTGCTTCTCGCACGCACAACATTCAGCCAGATCCTGATAAATTTCATCAAGGGGCGAAAGATTGCACTGCTCCTGAGCTGGTTTTATCCAATATTTTTGATGGAGAATATTCAGTTTACTTTCTAATCCATCGAAGAATTTTTCGACGCAATCCTTTCCTAGAAAAAAAATGACAGTTCTTTTTAATTTTTATATTATATTTTAATTACCTTCATATGTAAAACGTTCATTTAATTCTGAATTAAATGTATGACATACGTAAAAGGAAACCGCACAGGCTTGATGTTGTTGTACTTTTGTTGTAGATGGGTTCTCAGTGCTTGGCATAGTGTTGTGATAAGGTACCAACACTGCTTCCATATCCGCATATACTACTACCGGAGGAGACATTTGTTTTTCAAACCGCTGAAACTTCACAACAGTTCCATATTCAGGAAATCTTGCTGACACTTTTCCACATTCTTTTTGGTTGTGTTTTTTGGAATCAGTGAAATAATAGCTCAAGCAAAAATCACAAAATTGTCCGGCTTTATGACTTCGTGTAAATTGTTTTTTAATGAGTCGTTCCATTTCTCTTATGAGACAATAATGAAAAATAGTTGACTCATTATTTTGAATCATCAACAAATTTATATGGAAACTTCGCACAGCTTTAGTGGCTCTAGATGGTCCAATTATTTCAGATTTACGTTCCTTAATCCCATATTTATCTTTGATTTCATACACATTTATACTAAATTGTGTATTGTTTTTTTCAAATATTTGAATATCCTTTGTCATTGTTGGAAAATTCATATCTGAAAAATCAATGATAAAACCTCTATATCGAATTTTATCGGAGCTTATATCATTGATTTTATAATACTGTGGATTAATTAAATTACACATTCTTTCTGGCCGGTCAACTTTGCTAGCTATTGCGGCGGTATGTGTTGCAATTTCAGAATTTTGGATTCTAAGAATTTAAATTCTGCTATAGCCCATCCGCTGTCCTTCTCCTGAAATTCACTGGTCTGTTTAATTAATTCATCCAAAAATGCATTTAACACTGAATCAATTTCGTCTATATTATATATGCATACAAACGGAATTGAGAAATGTTTTAATGTCATAACCATTTCTTCATTATTGGTTTTGACATATTCTCCATATAGAACCACATTCATTTTTATTGATTCAAACTCAATAATATTAGTTTGAACAATATTTTTTAAAAAGCCTTTCAAATCATTATAAAATTTTTCAACGCATATTTCATTTTTATACCCTACACTAAGAGTGAAAGGGTATATTCAGTTTGGTACGCCGTTTGTAACACCCAGAAGGAAGCATCTCCGGTATGGAAAAGTATATATATTCTTGATCAGCATGACCTCCTGAGTCGATGTCCGTAGCGATGTCCGTCTGTCCGTCTGTCTGTCCGTCTGTCTGTCTGTTGAAATCCCTACTACTCCCTACTACTAAAATTGAAGAGCTAGATAAATGAAACTTATAACTTAGATTACTAATATACCTACGCTGTATGTGCGAAATAATTGGCGAGATCGGTCCATTGTGACCTATGATCCGACCACTTATGTTCAAATACCTCATATAAAATATATATTCATATCATGCTCAAATACATGATAATAATGTTTTCCGGCGAAAAGACTTGTGGTTCACAAAAAAAAAATCGAAATTCGGTACACCTACCCATTTGTAAATATGGGTATCAAATGAATGGAAATTCTTCAGCGATTGAATGTTTGTAGTTATTTTCAGGATTCGTATACCCTGGTGACCTATATATCACTTTGAATGGTAACCACACATATGTGTAGGGTATTTATAGTCGGCTTAGACCGACTATAATTTTGATAATCCTAACTATCATAATTACACCTACTTTAAAATTTCCCATGTGATCTAACCTTCCCAACTGGTTTAAATTGCTGACAATTTTATAATGACGGCATACCCTGTTATTTCGGGGTAATATTAGAAAAACATTTTCACTAATAAATGTTGCAGCTTTCTCCTTATGAGCATTCGTCCTTAAATGCATTTTAAAACGATTCACCGGAATGCTAGTTTGACAAACAGAGCAATATTTGTCCTCAAATATTATTCTTCTCCTTTTGGGTTGGTTAGCAAGTGGAGCAGCATTTCTCTTATTTATATTAGATGATGATGGTTGGTTGCATCTAATTTCATCTTCATCATCAGAGATACTTATAATGCTTGAATTTTGTAGCCTGCTTGGTGCTGGTTGGTGTCTTCTTGGTGCGGTTGCATGATGCATGCTTGGTGCAGCTTGTTGTCTGATAGATACTACTGCATGATGCATGCTTGGTGCTGCTTGGTGGCTGCTAGGTGCTGCTGCTGCCCTGCGAGCGTCATAGGCCCTGAATGCCAATTTCTCGCCATTGCATTCGGATTCATGCTTCGGTTTTAAAAAGATATTGAAGATTTCGTTACACTTATTACGCAGGAACATGTTTGTATTGTTTTTTTTTGATTTTGTTTTAAATTTAACAAAAAAAAGTTGAAGTTGAACTATATTTTTTTTTAATTCGATTTAAAAAATAATATTTTTTAACACCTTATTTTAACTTTATATAAAATTTTACAAACAATTTACTCAATGCATACGTTACGCGGAGGAGCGATTTATAACTGATTCCAAAAGAAAGAAAATCTAATCGAACTCGGACATTTCAGAATTTCCAAGGATTATGTATTTTATCGAAAATGATCTCAACCCTAAATTTAAATAAAAACAAAAACCATTCAATAACAATTTTATGACGGTTGCATTTACCTTTGTTCTATTGTAATAACTAAAAAAGGTCAATATAAAAACGATCCCACACTGCGACAGACACGTTCACATTAAATTAACAGTTCAGTTTCGGACATTTTATGACAGGTTCAAGGATCATGTTTGTTCTTGAAAACGATCAATAGAAAAATCAATAGAAAACCTTTTTGTTATCTTTTTTAATGACGTCATAAACTAGAAATTTTATGACGGTTGCATTTACCTTTGTTCTATTGTAATAACTAAAAAAGGTCAATATAATAACGATCCCACACTGCGACAGACACGTTCACATTAAATTGACAGTTCAGTTTCGGACATTTTATGACAGGTTCAAGGATCATGTTTGTTCTTGAAAACGATCAATAGAAAAATCACTAGAAAACCTTTTTATTATCTTTTTTAATGACGTCATAAACTAGAAATTTTATGACGGTTGCATTTACCTTTGTTCTAACTAAAAAAGGTCAATATAAAAAACTATCCCATTTTTTTTATTACGGTTGCATGAACCTTTGTTCTAACTAAAAATGGTAATATAAAAAAAACGATCCCACCCTCTGATATAATTAAAAAGGTCAACATAAAAATATCCCACAATCTTCCAGTACCTGCGATACGTATACATGAATTTTTTTCTCTGCATCTCTTGCAGACTCTCGCAAAAATACTGATCCCTCTCCGAGCATTTGCAGGCTCTCGCAAAAACACTGATCCCTCTCTGAGTCTTTGCAGACTCTCGCCAAAACACTGATCCCTCTCTGAGTCTTTGCAGACTCTCGCCAAAACACTGATCCGACCCAATGCTTATACCTGAATCTGAAGCATGTATTCTTCAATCGAAAACTGTATGATACTAGTCTATAAAACTGATCCCATACATTACATGATACCAACAACAGCAAAATAAAAATACCAACATGAATTCCAACTAGTAATCCCAAAATTATTCTAATAGGAATTCCAGCAAGTATATAAAAATACCAACATGAATTCCAACTAGTAATCCCAAAATTATTCTAATAGGAATTCCAACAAGTATTCTAACAAGTATTCCAATAGGAATTCCAGCAAGTAGTCTAACAAGTATTCAAATAGGAATTCCAGCAAGTATTTGCAGGGTTGAGATCGTTTTCGATAAAATACATAATCCTTGGAAATTCTGAAATGTCCGAGTTCGATTAGATTTTCTTACTTTTGGAATCAGTTACAAATCGCTCCTCCGCGTAACGTGTGCATTGAGTAAATTGTTTGTAAAATTTTATATAAAGTTTAAATAAAGTGTTAAAAAATAAAATATAGTTCATCAACTTTTTTTTGTTAAATTTAAAACAAAACCAAAAAAAACAATACAAACATGTTCCTGTGTAATAAGTGTAACGAAATCTTCAGTATATTTTTAAAACCGAAGCATGAATCCGAATGCAATGGCGAGAAATTGGCATTCAGGGACTATGACGCTCGCAGGGCAGCAGCAGCACCTAGCAGCCACCAAGCAGCACCAAGCATACATCATGCAGTAGTATCTATCAGACAACAAGCTGCACCAAGCATGCATCATGCAGCCGCACCAACAAGACACCAAGCAGCACCAAGCAGGCTACAAAATTCAAGCATTATAAGTATCTCTGATGATGAAGATGAAATTAGATGCAACCAACCATCATCATCTAATATAAATAAGAGAAATGCTGCTCCACTTGCTAACCAACCCAAAAGGAGAAGAATAATATTTGAGAACAAATATTATTCTTCTATTTGTCAACTTAGCATTCCGGTGAATTGTTTTAAAATGCATTTCAGGACGAATGCTCATAAGGAGAAAGCTGCAACATTTATTAGTGAAAATGTTTTTCTAATATCACCCCGAAATAACAGGGTATGCCGTCATTATAAAATTGTCAGCAATTTAAAAAATGAAATTTGCGTTGAAAAATTTTATAATGATTTGAAAGGCTTTTTAAAAAATATTGTTCAAACTAATATTATTGAGTTTGAATCAATAAAAATGAATGTGGTTCTATATGGAGAATATGTCAAAACCAATAATGAAGAAATGGTTATGACATTAAAACATTTCTCAATTCCGTTTGTATGTATATATAATATAGACGAAATTGATTCAGTGTTAAATGCATTTTTGGATCAATTAATTAAACAGACCAGTGAATTTCAGGAGAAGGACAGCGGATGGGCTATAGCAGAATTTAAATTCTTAGAATCCCAAAATTCTGAAATTGCAACACATACCAGTAGGATCGTATATTTCTTTACCAGCTGACATAAATGCAAAAGCAGCAACAACAAATGTAAAAAATGATGATGTGTACTGCTTTAAATGGGCTGTACTCGCCGCAATAGCTAGCAAAGTTGACCGGCCAGAAAGAATGTGTAATTTAATTAATCCACAGTATTATAAAATCAATGATATAAGCTCCGATAAAATTCGATATAGAGGTTTTATCATTGATTTTTCAGATATGAATTTTCCAACAATGACAAAGGATATTCAAATATTTGAAAAAAACAATACACAATTTAGTATAAATGTGTATGAAATCAAAGATAAATCTGGGATTAAGGAACGTAAATCTGAAATAATTGGACCATCTAGAGCCACTAAAGCTGTGCGAAGTTTCCATATAAATTTGTTGATGATTCAAAATAATGAGTCAACTATTTTTCATTATTGTCTCATAAGAGAAATGGAACGACTCATTAAAAAACAATTTACACGAAGTCATAAAGCCGGACAATTTTGTGATTTTTGCTTGAGCTATTATTTCACTGATTCCAAAAAACACAACCAAAAAGAATGTGGAAAAGTGTCAGCAAGATTTCCTGAATATGGAACTGTTGTGAAGTTTCAGCGGTTTGAAAAACAAATGTCTCCTCCGGTAGTAGTATATGCGGATATGGAAGCAGTGTTGGTACCTTATCACAACACTATGCCAAGCACTGAGAACCCATCTACAACAAAAGTACAACAACATCAAGCCTGTGCGGTTTCCTTTTACGTATGTCATACATTTAATTCAGAATTAAATGAACGTTTTACATATGAAGGTAATTAAAATATAATATAAAAATTAAAAAGAACTGTCATTTTTTTTCTAGGAAAGGATTGCGTCGAAAAATTCTTCGATGGATTAGAAAGTAAACTGAATATTCTCCATCAAAAATATTGGATAAAACCAGCTCAGGAGCAGTGCAATCTTTCGCCCCTTGATGAAATTTATCAGGATCTGGCTGAATGTTGTGCGTGCGAGAAGCAAATACAAGATGCTGAACGACGGACATTTTACAATTTTTTTACTGGTGAATACGTGGGACCAATTCATGAAAAATGTAAGAAAACCTTTAATTTTAGATATCCTTTTTTTCCTGTTATTTTTCATAATTTATCACGTTATGATATACATTTATTTATTAAAAAATTGGGTGGTAATTTAAAAGCTATCCCATGTAATAAAGAATTGTATATTGCAATAACAAAAAAAAATTATGGATGGGAAAAATCTTAGATTTAATATTAATTTTATAGATTCAAATACGTTTCTAAATTCTAGTTTAGAAAAATGATCCTCATATATGAATAAAGAAAATTTTAAATTGTTAAATCATGAGCATGCTAATGTAGATAAATTTGATCTTTTGAGGAGGAAGGGGGTATTTCCTTATGACTATTTGAGTAGTTTTGACGTTTTAGATGACATCACTTTGCCTACAATAGACAAATTTTATAATTCATTAGACGACAGGGCGTGTACTAATGAAGACTATGCATTCGCTCAAAAAGTGTGGAACTGTAAGACGTTACGAGAATATATGCTATTATATTTGGAAAGTGATGTACTGATCTTTGCAGATGTTTTTGAAAACTTTAGAAACATATGTAAAAAAAAATATAATTTAGATCCGTGCAATTATGTCACAGCTCCTTCTCTGTCTTGGGACGCAATGCTAAAGCTAACAAAGGTAGAATTAGAATTAATTAGCGATGTTGAAATTCACAATTTTCTAAAAGTAGGAGTGCGTGGCGGTTTAACTCAATGCACTCACAGAATTTCAAAAGCTAATAATAAATATTTGACAGCTGAATTTAACACCAGTAAAACAGAAAATTATTTGGCCTATGTAGATGCGAATAATTTATATGGATGGGCAATGTCGCAAAAACTCCCACTCTCTGATTTTAAATTTTTGACAGACACAGAAATTGCAGAAATAGATTTTTATACACTATCTTGTAATGATTCTAATGGATATATACTAGAAGTAGATCTAGTATATCCCAATTACATTCATGGTAGTCATAATTGCTTACCGTTTTGTCCGGAAAATAAAATTCCCATCGGAGGAAAAAACAATAAACTAATTGCCGACCTTCACGATAAAGAAAAATATATAATTCATCTAAAAAACTTGCAATTATGTTTACAACATGGATTAATTTTGAAGAAAATTCATCATGTTTTAACATTTAAACAAAGTTCGTGGTTGGATCCGTACATCAACTTAAATACAAAACAAGAAAGACCGCTAGTAATGAATTTGAGAAAAATTTCTATAAATTAATGAATAACGCGGTGTATGGAAAAACTATGGAAAATGTTGAAAAGCGAAGGGATGTTAAATTACTAACGCATTATCAAAATCGACAAAATTCTGAGGGGTATAGACAGCTTATAGCTTAGTCAAATTTTCATAGTATTGAAATTTTTAGTGATGAATTAGTCGGAATTGAGTTGACAAAATTAGAGATTTGTTACGACAAACCAATTTATGTAGGCGTAGTGGTTTTAGAACTTTCAAAGTGGCTGATGTATGATTTTTATTATAATTTTTTGAAGAATAAAAGTAAAAACATCGAAGCCATATATATGGATACAGATAGTTTTGTGCTATCATCTTCTGATGATATTTACGATATAATAAAATCAAATCCATTGCATTTCGATACATCAGACTACAATGAAAATAATCAGTTCAATATTAAGCCTCAAAATAAAAAAGTTTTGGGTCTAATGAAAGATGAAAATGCTGGTCGGATAATGACTGACTTCGCAGGATTGAAAGCAAAGGCATATGCGTACATAGTTGAAGACGAAACTGTTAAAAAGTTAAAAGGTGTTAAAAATTCAATAGTAAGAAATATTGACTATAGCGACTATGTAGAGTGTATTAGAACCAAAAAAACATTCTATGGGCAACAGAGGGTTATTAGAAGTAGATCTCATCAGCTTTATACAGAAATATCTAATAAAATCAGCCTTAATTACAAAGACGATAAACGGTATATATTACCTGATGGAATATCTACATTAGCATGGGGTCACTCCAAAATATCCGATTCTTTAAATTCTATGTAAATATATATATATATATATATATATATATATATATATATATATATATATATATATATTTTTATAATTGTATAACTATATAAATAAGAAATATTTTTAATTAAATATACGTCCATATCCGTTTTTGTAAATTATATTTGTACTATTTTATTGATGACAATATACATTTAATAAAAAACCAAAATAAAATAAAACAAAAAAGTGTTGTTTTTTTATATATTTATTTCACAGGTGGTGGATTCAAATGAAAAAAAAAGAAATAATTTGTTTTTTTAGGTATTCTTCGGTTTTTTATTCTCTTTCTCCTTATGAAGATCATCATATTTCTTTTTCCTACATTGATCGACTTTGTGCTCATTACTACCACAATAGTTGCAGTAAAGCAAGAGTTTATATTCTTTTCTAAACCAATCCATTTTGTTTATTAATATCAGTATTCTATATGATGCCTTCGTAATAGGCAATTACAAAATGATTAATATTTCTAATGATAGATCTTTTTATACCATTCTCATTTCTTTTTTATTTAAGCAACTGATTTTTATTGATCCAGGTATTATGAGTGTCATCAAATTCTAGCCATTTAACAAATACTTTATTCCCTTTCCATTTCAACATTTTTTCAATGAGATATGAATCTTTATCTCCAACTCTTTGAAGTTCATATTCATAAAATGAACCTTGAATTATATTTCCCTTATAATCTTTTAAAATATAAGTCACTGGTTTTGTTATTTTGACCATGTGAATAGTAAATATTTCTGTAGACCAATTTGGTTCATATCCCTTAAAAAATATACCCTTATATTTACTTATTCTAACGTGATCGTCTATATAAAATTTAGGCTTAGGAAATACTTTAGGAAAATTATAAACTGATTTAAACAACATTTTTTCATTTCTTTTAGTTATTTCAATTGGTTTCATTTTTATAGTTCTATGCCAAGTGGTGTTGTATTCATTTAACAATTTTTCTATAGAATTAATCCATTTATAGTTGCCTTCCATACTAAACATTTTCCACATTTTACTTTTTAGTGTTCTATTAAACCTTTCACATATATACGCTTTCATATGAGTATACGTATGATATTGATTAATATTATATTGATTCATTAGACTTTTGAATTCTTTATTAAAAAACTCTTTTCCCTGATTAGATTGAATATTTTTCGGTGAAACTTTTGAATTGTTTAATATGATTGACATTGCTGAAGTGACGTCTTGCGATTTTTTTGTTTTTACTGGAATGCCATATGCAAACTTAGAAAAAGTATCTATAACAGTAAGTAAGTATTTGTAACCATTATTTAGGGATTGATACGGAATCATTTCTACCAAATCAATTTGCCATGTATCGTTTAAACCTTTTTGTATAAATCTTCTTCTAGGGAAATTTTTTCTAGCTGATCTATGAATTTCATTTACTACTGCTTGCTTAGACATTTTAATATATATATATATATATATATTTATATTGTTTTAAAAAATAGAATTTATTTTATATTTATACAGTTGTCTCTTTGGATTTTGTTATTAATTTATATTGTTTTACATCATTTTTTATTTGTTTTTCCATTTTTTTGGAAATTTCATAACATAATCTAGTTAACTATATTTTAATATCTCCATCATAAATTCCAGTCAATTCATTTAATTGTACATCATATTTTTATACCCTACACTAAGAGTGAAAGGGTATATTCAGTTTGGTACGCCGTTTGTAACACCCAGAAGAAAGCATCTCCGGTATGGAAAAGTATATATATTCTTGATCAGCATGACCTCCTGAGTCGATTTAGCGATGTCCGTCTGTCCGTCTGTCTGTCCGTCTGTCTGTCTGTCCGTCTGTCTGTCCGTCTGTCTGTCTGTCTGTCTGTTGAAATCCCTAAGACTTTTAAAATTGAAGAGCTAGATAAATGAAACTTATAACTTAGATTATTAATATACCTACGCTGTATGTGCGAGATCGGTCCATGGTGACCTATGATCCGACCACTTATGTTCAAATACCACATATAAAATGTACATATAAAGATCAATTTTTATGTATACGTGCTTAGGTAAACTTTGTTGGTCAAATATATATTGACATCATGCTCAAATACATGATAATAATGTTTTCCGGCGAAAAGACTTGTGGTTCACAAAAAAAACCAGTTGGGAAGGTTAGATCACATGGGAAATTTTAGAGTAGGTGTAATTATGATAGTTAGAATTATCAAAATTATAGTCGGTCTAAGCCGACTATAAATACCCTACACATATGTGTGGTTACCATTCAAAGTGATATATAGGTCACCATGGTATACGAATCCTGAAAATAACTACAAACTTTCCATCCCTGAAGATTTTTCTTTCATTTGATACCCATATTTACAAATGGGTAGGTATACCGAATTTCGATTTTTTTTTTGTGAACCACAAGTCTTTTCGCCGGAAAACATTATTATCATGTATTTGAGCATGATATCAATATATATTTGACCAAAAAAGTTTTCCTAAGCACGTATAGATAAAAATTGATCTTTATATGTACATTTTATATGAGGTATTTGAACATAAGTGGTCGGATCATAGGTCACAATGGACCGATCTCGCACATACAGCGTAGGTGTATTAGTAATCTAAGTTATAAGTTTCATTTATCTAGCTCTTCAATTTTAAAAGTAGTAGGGATTTCAACAGACAGACAGACAGACAGACAGACGGACAGACAGACGGACAGACGGACATCGCTAAATCGACTCAGGAGGTCATGCTGATCAAGAATATATATACTTTTCCATACCGGAGATGCTTCCTTCTGGGTGTTACAAACGGCGTACCAAACTGAATATACCCTTTCACTCTTAGTGTAGGGTATAAAAATCGAAATTCGGTACACCTACCCATTTGTAAATATGGGTATCAAATGAATGGAAATTCTTCAGCGATTGAATGTTTGTAGTTATTTTCAGGATTCGTATACCCTGGTGACATATATATCACTTTGAATGGTAACCACACATATGTGTAGGGTATTTATAGTCGGCTTAGACCGACTATAATTTTGAAAATCCTAACTATCATAATTACACCTACTTTAAAATTTCCCATGTGATCTAACCTTCCCAACTGGTTTTAGTTCAAAACATTTTGGAATAAACTTATTATGGTAAAAATTATAAATTTGCTGTTGTAATATTGAATTCCAACAAAGAAATGATGATACAAAAATTCCAATACGTATTATATTCGTCCAGGCATCATTGTCTATTTCAGCAATATGTCCATTCTGTTTTAAAAACAATGTACACCTTCTATCACCTTTTCGATACTTAAATTCACAATTCAAATTATGTAATGTGGGATGATCTAATATTGTGTCTGGAGAAAGAAACTTATGATGGTCCAGTTTTAATTGAATGTATTCTTTGTATGCCATAAGATGTATCCATTCATCTCTTTCTAAACCAATGAAATTTTTCTTGTTACATTGAATCCATATCATTGGTTTAAAGTTACGCGTTGTTAAAAATCCACACTTAATTTTTATATTAGCACTGATATAGTTTTCCAATCCAAATAATTTCATGTTCCTGTCTCTTTCTTACATTACGAATTAAACTTTTATTCTCCTGCTGTTGATCCATCTTTTGAAACAAACCAAGGTACACTAAATTATTTCTGGTGAAATGCTAGCTATACAACCAGTTCAAAATTTTTAAATAGTTCAGTTAGTAAATACCCCCACGTGGTAGTTACCTTGACGTGGTGTGGGGGCTTAAGTTACAATGACTCAATAAAGCTAAGCTGACGGAAACTTTTTTTTTTTTTATTAAAGTTTCTGGTAGGGTCACCCTTGTCAGACAGGCTTGTGATGAGTAATGAACTAAATACTACCATAGTCTTTTTTATTGGTGGGGTGGCAGACTCTAAAGAAACCCCTGTACCACCGCGATGGGTCAACATAAATATTTAACTACTCCAGGTGGTACCCACAATAGTGGCAATCCACCCGCTTCGGCGGATGAGGCAAGGATTCTGGAGGCCTCAATCCACGCAACCAACCCTGGTACGATGAACCTCTCTGCTCCTGTAGCAGGGGGTTCATCGTGCCCCTCCATCTCCCAAATTTATGAGACAGCTAGGAATCTAGAGGAGGATAACGACAACGCAGCGGTTCCCATACAAGTAGAGGAAAGTGTCGGTTCGGCTATGCCTACGACTAATCCTCCACTGTATGGCTGCTCGACAGTGTTGTTTCCTCTCAAGGCTCCTTTCTGTCACGTATTTGGAAACATGGGTCGATCGAAGGAAAGTGATGTCTTACCAGCATCTAATCCTAGAGAGACCGACGCCCAACTGGAAGCTAAACTTCCATTGGAGTCCGGACCCGGATCTCTGAATACAGAGGTCAGGTTGTCCGATGCCCAGGTGAGTAGGAGAAGGAAGAATAAAGCGAAAGATCGCAAAGAGGCTGAAAAGGCTAAAGGCGACGCTTTCTCTTCCCCAGCTACCACAGCAAAACGCGATAGATCGGTGGAGGTTACTCCGACTGAAGCCGGACCATCCGCTGCTGCTGTTGTGGCTGCCAATGCACCTGAGAAGCGCAATGGCAAGAAGTTTAAAACCTTCACTGCTACTGCGAAACCCCGTAACTCCCAGAACTCGACAGTTTCCAGTGATATTGCTTCAACAAGCAAGAGCACTGGTGCTTCATGTTCCGGATCGGCTGCGGATGAACTGCTTCAACATCCACTGGCAGAGGTAGGCTAGCAGTATCATATCGTGATGCTGCTCGCAAAGCTCTTCCGGTTGCGATTATTGGCAAATTGGGGAAGGAGCAAAAGATGAATGATGCAGAAGTAAAACACTGCACCGATCATATTTGGCGGCTAGTCAGCACCGGCGGTGTCAGTGCAAACGCAAAAGGCTATGAGACGAGTGATGGCATCATGAAGGTGCTATGCTCGTCTCAAGCCAATTTCGATTGGATTGCCACAGCCGTTGCTAAAATCCCCTCCTTGCGCAAATCGCGCTTCGCTGTTTTCAGCGGAGACGAACCCAAACGCAGGCGAGCAATATGCTGGATACCTGGTCCTATCAGGAAAACAGCGGAAGTGTTTGCCTGCCTACGTGCTCAGAACCAGGGCATCGAAACGAACGGATGGAAAATCTATAGCCATAAACCAGAGCGAGGTCCGGAGGACAAGGAGGGCTCAACCCTGGTTGTTGGCTTAGACCAGAAGTCGTTAGATGTCATGCTATCTAAGTACGACAACCATCTAAACTTATTCTTTGGACGGATCAAATTCCGAATTAATTCCAAATGAATAGGCATATGATGAGAAACGAGTTAATTATCATGTCATGATATTTACTCAGATAAATCTGCAACATTCTAAAGCTGCTACCGCTTTACTAGGTAAGCGGCTCTCCATGTTGCATACATTACCAACTAGATTCTCCAACTTCCAATTGGATCCAATTGGAAGTTGGATAATCTAGTTGGATTCTACTGGGCTTCTAACTGTGATATCCAAATCAATAGTAGACCTAAAGAGCGCCGCAGGCAAAAAAGAGCGCCGCAGGCAGTAGTATAGATAGGGGACCCCTGATTCTTCTGTCATAGGCCCTTTGGCAAAAAGAGCGCCAAGCTACGTTTAATCGCAGTTTATGCAAATACTTGCTGGAATTCCTATTTGAATACTTGTTAGACTACTGGAATTCCTATTGGAATACTTGTTAGAATACTTGCTGGAATTCCTATTAGAATAATTTTGGGATTACTAGTTGGATTTCATGTTGGTATTTTTATATACTTGCTGGAATTCCTATTAGAATAATTTTGGGATTACTAGTTGGAATTCATGTTGGTATTTTTATTTTGCTGTTGTTGGTATCATGTAATGTATGGGATCAGTTTTATAGACTAGTATCATACAGTTTTCGATTGAAGAATACATGCTTCAGGTTCAGGTATAAGCATTGGGTGGGATCAGTGTTTTGACGAGAGTCTGCAAAGACTGAGAGAGGGATCAGTGTTTTTGCGAGAGTCTGCAAATGATCGGAGAGGGATCAGTGTTTTTGCGAGAGCCTGCAAGAGATGCAGAGAAAAAAATTCATGTATACGTATCGCAGGTACTGGAAGATTGTGGGATATTTTTTATGTTGACCTTTTTAATTATATCAGAGGGTGGGATCGTTTTTTTTTATATTACCATTTTTAGTTAGAACAAAGGTTCAAGCAACCGTAATAAAAAAATGGGATAGTTTTTTATATTGACCTTTTTTAGTTAGAACAAAGGTAAATGCAACCGTAATACAAAAATGGGATAGTTTTTTATATTGACCTTTTTTAGTTAGAACAAAGGTAAATGCAACCGTCATAAAATTTCTAGTTTATGACGTCATTAAAAAAGATAATAAAAATGTTTTCTATTGATTTTTCTATTGATCGTTTTCAAGAACAAACATGATCCTTGAACCTGTCATGAAATGTCCGAAACTGAACTGTCAATTTAATGTGAACGTGTCTGTCGCAGTGTGGGATCGTTTTTATATTGACCTTTTTTAGTTATTACAATAGAACAAACGTAAATGCAACCGTCATAAAATTTCTAGTTTATAACGTCATTAAAAAAGATAATAAAAAGGTTTTCTATTGATTTTTCTATTGATCGTTTTCAAGAACAAACGTGATCCTTGAACCTGTCATAAAATGTTCGAAACTGAACTGTCAATTTAATGTGCACCTGTCTGTCGCAGTGTTGGATCTTTTTATATTGACCTTTTTTAGTTATTACAATAGAACAAAGGTAAATGCAACCATCATAAAATTGATATTGAATGGTTTTTGTTTTTTTTAATTTAGGGTTGAGATCGTTTTCGATAAAATACATAATCCTTGGAAATTCTGAAATGTCCGAGTTCGATTAGATTTTCTTTCTTTTGGAATCAGTTACAAATCGCTTCTCCGCGTAACGTGTGCATTGAGTAAATTGTTTGTAAAATTTTATATAAAGTTTAAATAAAGTGTTAAAAAATAAAATATAGTTCATCAACTTTTTTTTGTTAAATTTAAAAAAAAACCAAAAAAAACAATACAAACATGTTCCTGTGTAATAAGTGTAACGAAATCTTCAGTATATTTTTAAAACCGAAGCATGAATCCGAATGCAATGGCGAGAAATTGGCATTCAGGGACTATGACGCTCGCAGGGCAGCAGCAGGACCTAGCAGCCACCAAGCAGCACCAAGCATACATCATGCAGTAGTATCTATCAGACAACAAGCTGCACCAAGCATGCATCATGCAGCCGCACCAACAAGACACCAAGCAGCACCAAGCAGGCTACAAAATTCAAGCATTATAAGTATCTCTGATGATGAAGATGAAATTAGATGCAACCAACCATCATCATCTAATATAAATAAGAGAAATGCTGCTCCACTTGCTAACCAACCCAAAAGGAGAAGAATAATATTTGAGGACAAATATTATTCTTCTATTTGTCAACTTAGCATTCCGGTGAATTGTTTTAAAATGCATTTAAGGACGAATGCTCATAAGGAGAAAGCTGCAACATTTATTAGTGAAAATGTTTTTCTAATATCACCCCGAAATAACAGGGTATGCCGTCATTATAAAATTGTCAGCAATTAAAAAAATGAAATTTGCGTTGAAAAATTTTATAATGATTTGAAAGGCTTTTTAAAAAATATTGTTCAAACTAATATTATTGAGTTTGAATCAATAAAAATGAATGTGGATCTATATGGAGAATATGTCAAAACCAATAATGAAGAAATGGTTATGACATTAAAACATTTCTCAATTCCGTTTGTATGTATATATAATATAGACGAAATTGATTCAGTGTTAAATGCATTTTTGGATCAATTAATTAAACAGACCAGTGAATTTCAGGAGAAGGACAGCGGATGGGCTATAGCAGAATTTAAATTCTTAGAATCCAAAATTCTGAAATTGCAACACATACCAGTAGGATCGTATATTTCTTTACCAGCTGACATAAATGCAAAAGTAGCAACAACAAATGTAAAAAATGATGATGTGTACTGCTTTAAATGGGCTGTACTCGCCGCAATAGCTAGCAAAGTTGACCGGCCAGAAAGAATGTGTAATTTAATTAATCCACAGTATTATAAAATCAATGATATAAGCTCCGATAAAATTCGATATAGAGGTTATATCATTGATTTTTCAGATATGAATTTTCCAACAATGACAAAGGATATTCAAATATTTGAAAAAAACAATACACAATTTAGTATAAATGTGTATGAAATCAAAGATAAATCTGGGATTAAGGAACGTAAATCTGAAATAATTGGACCATCTAGAGCCACTAAAGCTGTGCGAAGTTTCCATATAAATTTGTTGATGATTCAAAATAATGAGTCAACTATTTTTCATTATTGTCTCATAAGAGAAATGGAACGACTCATTAAAAAACAATTTACACGAAGTCATAAAGCCGGACAATTTTGTGATTTTTGCTTGAGCTATTATTTCACTGATTCCAAAAAACACAACCAAAAAGAACGTGGAAAAGTGTCAGCAAGATTTCCTGAATATGGCACTGTTGTGAAGTTTCAGCGGTTTGAAAAACAAATGTCTCCTCCGGTAGTAGAATATGCGGATATGGAAGCAGTGTTGGTACCTTATCACAACACTATGCCAAGCACTGAGAACCCATCTACAACAAAAGTACAACAACATCAAGCCTGTGCGGTTTCCTTTTACGTATGTCATACATTTAATTCAGAATTAAATGAACGTTTTACATATGAAGGTAATTAAAATATAATATAAAAATTAAAAAGAACTGTCATTTAACTATTCCATTTTTTTTTCTAGGAAAGGATTGCGTCGAAAAATTCATCGATGGATTAGAAAGTAAACTGAATATTCTCCATCAAAAATATTGGATAAAACCAGCTCAGGAGCAGTGCAATCTATCGCCCCTTGATGAAATGTATCAGGATCTGGCTGAATGTTGTGCGTGCGAGAAGCAAATACAAGATGCTGAACGACGGACATTTTACAATTTTTTTACTGGTGAATACGTGGGACCAATTCATGAAAAATGTAAGAAAACCTTTAATTTTAGATATCCTTTTTTTCCTGTTATTTTTCATAATTTATCACGTTATGATATACATTTATTTATTAAAAAATTGGGTGGTAATTTAAAAGCTATCCCATGTAATAAAGAATTGTATATTGCAATAACAAAAAAAATTATGGATGGGAAAAATCTTAGATTTAATATTAATTTTATAGATTCAAATACGTTTCTAAATTCTAGTTTAGAAAAATTAGCCTCATATATGAATAAAGAAAATTTTAAATTGTTAAAACATGAGCATGCTAATGTAGATAAATTTGATCTTTTGAGGAGGAAGGGGGTATTTCCTTATGATTATTTGAGTAGTTTTGACGTTTTAGATGACATCACTTTGCCTACAATAGACAAATTTTATAATTCATTAGACGACAGGGCGTGTACTAATGAAGACTATGCATTCGCTCAAAAAGTGTGGAACTGTAAGACGTTACGAGAATATATGCTATTATATTTGGAAAGTGATGTACTGATCTTTGCAGATGTTTTTGAAAACTTTAGAAACATATGTAAAAAAAAATATAATTTAGATCCGTGCAATTATGTCACAGCTCCTTCTAATGGATATATACTAGAAATAGATCTAGTATATCCCAATTACATTCATGGTAGTCATAATTGCTTACCGTTTTGTCCGGAAAATAAAATTCCCATCGGAGGAAAAAACAATAAACTAATTGCCGACCTTCACGATAAAGAAAAATATATAATTCATCTAAAAAACTTGCAATTATGTTTACAACATGGATTAATTTTGAAGAAAATTTATCGTGTTTTAACATTTAAACAAAGTTCGTGGTTGGATCCGTACATCAACTTAAATACAAAAAAAAGAAAGACCGCTAGTAATGAATTTGAGAAAAATTTCTATAAATTAATGAATAACGCGGTGTATGGAAAAACTATGGAAAATGTTGAAAAGCGAAGGGATGTTAAATTACTAACGCATTATCAAAATCGACAAAATTCTGAGGGGTATAGACAGCTTATAGCTAAGTCAAATTTTCATAGTATTGAAATTTTTAGTGATGAATTAGTCGGAATTGAGTTGACAAAATTAGAGATTTGTTACGACAAACCAATTTATGTAGGCGTAGTGGTTTTAGAACTTTCAAAGTGGCTGATGTATGATTTTTATTATAATTTTTTGAAGAATAAAAGTAAAAACATCGAAGCCATATATATGGATACAGATAGTTTTGTGCTATCATCTTCTGATGATATTTACGATATAATAAAATCAAATCCATTGCATTTCGATACATCAGACTACAATGAAAATAATCAGTTCAATATTAAGCCTCAAATAAAAAAGTTTTGGGTCTAATGAAAGATGAAAATGCTGGTCGGATAATGACTGACTTCGCAGGATTGAAAGCAAAGGCATATGCGTACATAGATGAAGACCAAACTGTTAAAAAGTTAAAAGGTGTTAAAAATTCAATAGTAAGAAATATTGACTATAGCGACTATGTAGAGTGTATTAGAACCAAAAAAACATTCTATGGGCAACAGAGGGTTATTAGAAGTAGATCTCATCAGCTTTATACAGAAATATCTAATAAAATCAGCCTTAATTACAAAGACGGTAAACGGTATATATTATCTGATGGAATATCTACATTAGCATGGGGTCACTACAAACTATCCGATACTTTAAATTCTATGTAAATAACCTGTATATATATATATATATATGTTTATAATTGTATAACTATATAAATAAGAAATATTTTTAATTAAATATACGTCCATATCCGTTCTTGTAAATTATATTTGTACTATTTTATTGATGACAATATACATTTAATAAAAAACCAAAATAAAATAAAACAAAAAAGTGTTGTTTTTTTATATATTTATTTCACAGGTAGTGGATTCAAATGAAAAAAAGAAATAATTTGTTTTTTAGGTATTCTTCGGTTTTTTATTCTCTTTCTCCTTATGAAGATCATCATATTTTTTTTCCTACATTGATCGACTTTGTGCTCATTACTACCACAATAGTTGCAGTAAAGCAAGTTTATATTCTTTTCTAAACCAATCCATTTTGTTTATTAATATCAGTATTTTATATGATGCCTTCGTAATAGGCAATTACAAAATGATTAATATTTCTAATGATAGATCTTTTTATACCATTCTCATTTCTTTTTTATTTAAGCAACTGATTTTTATTGATCCAGGTATTATGAGTGTCATCAAATCCTAGCCATTTAACAAATACTTTATTCCCTTTCCATTTCAAAATTTTTTCAATGAGATATGAATCTTTATCTCCAACTCTTTGAAGTTCATATTCATAAAATGAACCTTGAATTATATTTCCCTTATAATCTTTTAAAATATAAGTCACTGGTTTTGTTATTTTGACCATGTGAATAGTAAATATTTCTGTAGACCAATTTGGTTCATATCCCTTAAAAAATATACCCTTATATTTACTTATTCTAACGTGATCGTCTATATAAAATTTAGGCTTAGGAAATACTTTAGGAAAATTATAAACTGATTTAAACAACATTTTTTCATTTCTTTTAGTTATTTCAATTGGTTTCATTTTTATAGTTCTATGCCGAGTGGTGTTGTATTCATTTAACAATTTTTCTATAGAATTAATCCATTTATAGTTGCCTTCCATACTAAACATTTTCCACATTTTACTTTTTAGTGTTCTATTAAACCTTTCACATATATACGCTTTCATATGAGTATACGTATGATAATGATTAATATTATATTGATTCATTAGACTTTTGAATTCTTTATTAAAAAACTCTTTTCCCTGATCAGATTGAATATTTTTCGGTGAAACTTTTGAATTGTTTAATATGATTGACATTGCTGAAGTGACGTCTTGCGATTTTTTTGTTTTTACTGGAATGCCATATGCAAACTTAGAAAAAGTATCTATAACAGTAAGTAAGTATTTGTAACCATTATTTAGGGATTGATACGGAATCATTTCTACCAAATCAATTTGCCATGTATCGTTTAAACCTTTTTGTATAAATCTTCTTCTAGGGAAAGATCTAGCTGATCTATGAATTTCATTTACTACTGCTTGCTTAGACATTTTAATATATATATATATATATATATATATATATATATATATATATATATATATATATATATATATATATATATATTTATATTGTTTTAAAAAATAGAATTTATTTTATATTTATACAGTTGTCTCTTTGGATTTTGTTATTAATTTATATTGTTTTACATCATTTTTTATTTGTTTTTGCATTTTTTTGGAAATTTCATAACATAATCTAGTTAACTCTATTTTAATATCTCTTTCATAAATTCCAGTCAATTCATTTAATTGTACATCATATTTTTTTAGTTCAAAACATTTTGGAATAAACTTATTATGGTAAAAATTATAAATTTGCTGTTGTAATATTGAATTCCAACAAAGAAATGATGATACAAAAATTCCAATACGTATTATATTCCTCCAGGCATCATTGTCTATTTCAGCAATATGTCCATTCTGTTTTAAAAACAATGTACACCTTCTATCACCTTTTCGATACTTAAATTCACAATTCAAATTATGTAATGTGGGATGATCTAATATTGTGTCTGGAGAAAGAAACTTATGATGGTCCAGTTTTAATTGAATGTATTCTTTGTATGCCATAAGATGTATCCATTCATCTCTTTCTAAACCAATGAAATTTTTCTTGTTACATTGAATCCATATCATTGGTTTAAAGTTCCGCGTTGTTGAAAATCCACACTTAATTTTTATATTAGCACTGATATAGTTTTCCAATCCAAATATAATTTCATGTTCCTGTCTCTTTCTTACATTACGAATTAAACTTTTATTCTCCTGCTGTTGATCCATCTTTTGAAACAAACCAAGGTACACTAAATTATTTCTGGTGAAATGCTAGCTATATAACCAGTTCAAAATTTTTAAATAGTTCAGTTAGTAAATATCATCAAATTTAAAATGAACGCAGTTGAGAAAGAGAAGTCTGTCATAGTTGATTTTTAATACGTAACTGGAAATGGTAACCAAGTATTCATTAAAGAGTTGGCGTATATGAGTGGAGGCTCAGTAATACCTAACTACTATCTTTTTAAATCTCCGTATTCATACAATGAACTAGATAGTGCTTCGAAACGGAGACATATGTTCTGTAAAAGACATGTTAACGGACTGGATTGGACCGATGGATTCATCGATTATTTAAACGTATCAGATATTTTGGGATCTCTTAAGAAATATAATACTATCTTTGTTGTAGAACAACATAAAAAAGATTTCTTAGAACGATTTGTATCTTCAAAAGTAATTAATATTAATCTTAATATGAGTTTAGGTAATTTACCAGACTACTTTACAAATTGCCAGCAACATCCAGATTTTCGATACAAATGCGCTCTAAATAATGTTTTTAAAATATTCGTACACTTGGAAAAAAACTACTTTAGTTCTAATGAATATTGTGAAATTCTGGTATAATATTGTGAAATTATAACATAATATTGTGAAATTATTACATAATATAATGAAATTATTATATAGTAAAGATATACAAAATAAAATTATTTTTTTATGTTTATATATATATATAACTTGAGTTCTGAATGCTAGGTCGATTGATTTTAGTCCAGTTTTGAATTTCATCGAAGATACACGTAAAATAATTTACAGTCAGGATGGATCTATTGACTGTTAAAAGTTTTTTTAAAGGAGTTTGAAAATGTATTATTTGAGGATCATAAATTGGAAATTTTAGATCACATCGAATCTTTAAAACAATATCAGCATATGGAACAGGTGCATTCAATCAATGGTAAACACTATGTATGCTGTTGTTGGTCTAAAAATGAAACAACATGCGGACCAGATACTTGCGAATGTTCAGACTTCAAGTTTACCTGTGTAAAGATTGAAAAAACTTATGAAGTTATATTTAAGAATTAGGTTTAGTACACACATTAATTTAATTAAATAAATGAGTATATATAAAAAATAAAATCAAAATATCTTTCATTCGTATTATATAGTTCAACCATATAAAATGTTTTATCAATTTATTCATCCATTTACAATGTTAATTAGCGGACCATCAGGTTCAGGAAAAACAACATTTTTGAAAAATTTGTTAGAAAACAGAGATATGTTGATTAGCAAGCGTATTAATAGAGTTATTTGGTGCTATGGTGAAGAGCATGCAAAACCATCATTAAACAATATAGAATATATTAAAGGAATACCTGATAATTTCGAAAACGAATTAAATGAACCAGTCCTTATTATTTTGGACGATCTAATGATGGGGGCATTCAATAAAGAAATCTGTGAACTTTTCACAAAAGGATCGCATCATCGAAATTTGTCTATAATTGTTGTAACTCAAAATATTTTTCATAAATCCTCTCATACTCGAGACATTTCATTAAATACAAAATATATTGTAGTATTTAAAAATCCTCGAGATAAACTTCAATTTCAGCACTTGGCCAGACAAATTTGTCCTGAAAATTCAAAAGAGTTGATGAGGATATATAAAGAGGTCACTGATGAACCACATGGCTATTTACTAATTGATCTTACTCAAAGCGTAAATGATCTTTTAAGATATCGAACAAATATATTTGACAGAGAGTTTTGTTATTGTGACTGCGATACAAGTGAAAATGGTTTACAAAAAGAATCTAAACCGATTGAAGGAAAGCAAGCATATTTTATACACGATCAAAAATGCTGATATCAAATTAAGGAAAGCTATATTAAAAAACTCAACTCCTGATCTTATTAAGGAAATTGCAGAAATTTCTAATAATACCCTTAGAGGAAATAATAAATTAAAAACTAATGATAAACAGTATTTAGAAAAGTATAAAAAAGAGCTTAGATGTCTGGCATGCTCAAAGCGATCACTGAGCTCGAAACGAAAAGTTCTTATTCAGAAAGGAGGATTCTTACCAGTGCTTATATCTTCGTTACTATCCGGAATAATTGGAAAATTAATTGAAAATGTCTAAATTAAAATTAAATAAAGTATTACTTGTACATCCAAATACATATAATATGATCTTAAATGACTCTTCAGCATCAATATTTTTGAATAGAAAACTTTTACCAATATTCTCAAATAAAAATACAACCGATTTTAATAAATGGCTAAGTATTCAACAAGAATTGAATAAATATTTCTATTTAAAACGCAATTTAAAGATTCCTAAACAATTAGAAGAAAATAATCAAGGTGAACATAAAAACGACAAAAAAGACATTGGAACTCAGACAAGTGATTTTACTAATGAGTTCACTCCACGAATTACAGAAAAAATAAAATCAATATCAATGCCACACATTGACGATCAAAAAAAACTTTATAATGAAGAAAATATATCTTCAAGTAAAACGGGTAATCCTAAAACAAGTCAAATCTCCGCAATACCTATAAAATATAAAATAAACAAAACTGCTGTTCCGACTACATCGACTCCTAAGCAAGTAAAAAGAAAATTGTTAGATATGACACCAAATTTAAATAGTACTATGGACAATCCTAGAAAAAAACGGGAGCTATCTATGAAACTAAGTAAAGCGACATTAAAGAAAAAAGAGAAAAAATATCTAGTTTTCAGTCAACCATATAAAATTAAAAGTTCTATCAAATCGATTCAATATGGAGAAAATGATGTTGACTGGATATCATTATAGAATATAAAATACAACATTGAGTAAATTGCTTTATTATACGTCGATAAACGCTGTAATGAACAACTTAAGCGAATTTTTTGTGTCTCTTTTGAGTAATAACTCTATGAGTGTATACACTAAAAATGTACAATCTGCATTTACCAACATAATAAATATTCCTACGCAAATAACTGATTATTGGGAAGTTGGACTTACTGAAATATTTGTAAATCATAGATATATAGATAATATAACGAGCGTACCCGAGGCTGTAGTACCAGACATTTTATTAGTGTACACTGATATAATTAAACCAAGGTGTGTTGGTGACACTAATTTAAGATGTATAAAAATACTAGCATACAATGGACTTAGACAACTAATCAGATTCCCATTTGTAGAATATTATCCTCTTGAAATATTGACTATTAAAGATATCTCTGTTTTAATAAGTAATTTAAAAGGACATAAAGTTTATTTTAAACCTAGCAGCATACCAATATATTTAACTCTTCACTTTCGAAAAAGGAATAAAAGACTATAAATGAGGATGAACAGTAATAATTAACTCATATTTAAAAACAACAAGCATGGAGCAACTTTACACGCAGTACTATCTTAATCAATCGGGATCCGGAATAAGTCATATTGGAACTCTATATATAGCACTGAGATTAATACAACAAGGCAGAGGAATTGGATCATTCTTTGCTGGGTTGTATAGAAATTTAAAGCCTTTATTTCTTTCGGGATTCAATGCTTTAAAAAATCAGGCAATTGAATCTGGAAAAACTATTATTAATGATTTTGGAAAAAAACCGCTGAGAAATATTTTGGAAGAAAAAGGTAGAGATGCTATAGCCAACCTCACAAATAAGGCTGTCAATAAAATTTCTAAAAAATTTCAAAAAGGATCGGGAAAAATAATATAAAACGGAAGAACCCTAAACGAACTCGTCATTCTAGGATAACAACCAACAGCAAACGTTTCAAAAAAATACGTAAATATATACGTAAAACAAAAAAAAACTTATCAAGGATATTTTCTCTTAAAAAAATACGATAAATAAAACCGACAAATGGAGTGCATGAAAAGCGAGCTTGATTTATTCGAACCTCTTCCAATTCAAAATAGTGTTTTACGCACAGAAGAAGTTGCTTACAATCCGATCGCTTCTTTAGATAATGCTGGAACAATTGAATTTGTATGTTTGGGAAATGGTGAAACGTATAAAGATTTATCTAGTGTTTATTTACGACTTGTGGTACAATTAAAAGATATACATAATAACGATTTAACTGATGGTTCTGTGGGAGTAGTTAATAATATTCTTCACTCAATATTCAGAAGCTCTTCAGTATATTTAAACAATGTATTGATTTCACAGAGCGATAATAATTGTCATTATCGTTCATATATACAAACTCTATTAAACTATGGAACGGATGCCAGTAAAACACATTTAACAACATCAGGTTGGTATCCAGATACTGCTGCTGAGTCGGCCAGTAATACTGCATTAGACACACGAAAACTTATTTTCCAAAAAAGTAATAAAGTTGAACTATATGGAAAAGTGCATGGAGATATTTTCAATCAAACCAAGTTATTGCTAAACAATGTTGATCTGAGAATTACATTCAATTTAGAGAAATCAGCATTTTATGTAATGGAAACAACTGGCGAATCATCACTAAACATTTTGGAGGCACAATTATTTATTAATCATGTTACAATTAATCCAGGAATACTTCTCGCTCATCATAAAGTATTACAAAACAAAAACTCTATATATCCCTATAGCAGAGTAGAAGTAAAGTCATTCACACTTTATCCAGGTAATCATTCATTATCAATTGATAATGTGGTGATTGGCCAGTTACCAAACTATTTGTCATTTTGCATGGTGCTAAATAAAGCATATACAGGAGATAGAAAACTCAATCCATTTGAATTTAAACATTTTAATTTACAAAGATTTAATTTATCGATAAATGGCGTACAAGTACCTTCTCAACCATTAGAATTTGATTATCAAAATTATACCAATGGAATAAGCTCAAGAGGCTACAATTTGCTATTCAAGGGAAATGGCATTAAATATTTTGATAAAGGAAACCATATAACGAAAGACTTGTTTGATAACGGATTCTTCATTTTGGCATTTGATCTGACTGCTGATCAATCAAATACACACATGTGTGCAAACTTATTAAATCAAGGAACCATTCGAATTGAAGGAAGATTTTCCAAACCATTGGACGAAGCTATAACTTGCATTGAATACAGTGAATATGATTCAATGCTAGACATTGATAGAAATCGAAACGTTCGAATAACATTATAAATATGAATACGTTGCACATAATAAATGATCTGAGTAAAAATTCTTTTACCAAACGATATTTTAAAGGAGTATTCTCATCGGATCAATTACCAAAAACCGTAACTAAACCAGCAGTTCTAATAGCAAATACTGACCCTTCTTATGCATCTGGCTCTCACTGGATTGCATTTTACTTTGATACAAAAAATAATGCCGAATATTTTGACTCCTCTGGACAACCTCCTCTTAAGAGAGAATTTATAAACTTTATCAATAGAAATAGCAAAAAAAATGATTTATAATAAATATCAAATACAAGGAAATTTTTCCAATACTTGTGGATATTATTGTGTATTATTTTCCTTATACAAATGCCAACATAAAAGTATGAATTATTTTCAACACCTTTTTAACAAAACTAATTTCAAATATAATGATATTATTATTTTAAAAATGTATAAGAAAAAGTTTAAAAAATAAAAAATTATAAATATATTGATGTAATGTTTTTTTTATTTATTTATATATATTCTTTACAAAATATTTTATTTATTTTCATCTATAATATTTATACTATTGTATTCAAAAACCGCCATATTATATTTGGCTTTATCTCTTCCTTTAAAAATAACACTATTAAAGCCATTATCCTTTAATTTTTTATATGGGTTTTTTGTTTGAAAAACCTCTTCAATTGGTTTTGCTAAAAATATCCACAGAGGAGAGCTATCTTCGTCCATTAGTGTCAATACCATTTTATCACCATATTGGGATTCCTTCAATTTACATCCTGTAATATTATACTCAAATCCAATTTTGAGATCATCTATCTTTGTATATCCCTGCCCAATCTGACAGTTGTTTAATTGGTGAAGTAAAGCCTAAAGAAATTTTAATAACTATTAAAAATTATATTAATAATAAAGCACAAAATGTTTTTCTTACCATGATTGTTTCCAATTGATTCTTTTTTTAGACTAACTAAATTTTACAAACTGAAGGTGTTATATATACGAATTAAAACTGTTTTGAAAAATTATGTGAAAGAGACAAAAAAACAAGCATCGAAACATTAAATTATGTATGTTAAAAGAGATGCATATATTTTGAAAGTAATAAAAATCTTCTTTTAAAATATAATAAAGAATTTGTTTATTTTCTATTGAACGTATTTACATGAGTATGTACATGAGACAAATAGACATAAAAATATATTTGATTGTTTTAATGTATATAAATATATATTTTTATATAACTAAATCTAAAAATATTTGGTCGTTGTCATACCAACCCCAGCTCTTTTTTTTATAATAATCCTCTTCCGCTCTTTTTACTATTTCTTCCAAACAAGCTTCCTCCAAATCTTCGGAGGTTAATTCAATATTAGACTTTATAACTGGTTCATTTGTCGTCTCGACAATAGAAAAAGTTCCGCTAGCAAAATTATAGGCTACATCTTGTGAATTCGAATCGCTATCGCTGTACTTCCATGCATGTATTCCTCGTTCTGCTAATGCCGACTGTGAATACTCCTCATCATCCAGAATATTTTGAGCAGGCTCATATAGAGGTCGTTCTATTGAGGACGAAGTATTTTCCATATACTCCCTATCGTTGCAAATATCCTGAGCAGGTTGACAAACATCAGAAAGGAATTGTTCTGGTAGGATAGTGCTGACTATTGGTGATGGTGTGCATTGGTGTGTAGTAAGTAAATACTCCTCAGTGTCCAGAATATTTTGAGCAGGCTCATAAATAGAGCGTTCTATTGGAGTCGAAGTATTTTCAATTAACTCCCTATCGTTCCAAATATCCTGAGCAGGTTGATAATCTTCAGAAAGGAATTGTTCTGGTAGGATAGGGCTGACTATTGGTGATGGTGTGCATTGATGTGTTGATTCGATAGTTATAATACTATCATCGATATCGATGACATCAGGATCCACTCGCATCGATGGTCTGTTTGAAGCACTTCTTCTCCTTTTGGGTTGGTTAGCAAGTGGAGCAGCATTTCTCTTATTTATATTAGATGATGATGGTTGGTTGCATCTAATTTCATCTTCATCATCAGAGATACTTATAATGCTTGAATTTTGTAGCCTGCTTGGTGCTGTTTGGTGGCTGCTAGGTGCTGCTGCTGCCCTGCGAGCGTCATAGTCCCTGAATGCCAATTTCTCGCCATTGCATTCGGATTCATGCTTCGGTTTAAAAAATATACTGAAGATTTCGTTACACTTATTACACAGGAACATGTTTGTATTGTTTTTTTTTTTTGGTTTTGTTTTAAATTTAACAAAAAAAAGTTGATGAACTATATTTTATTTTTTTAATTCGATTTAAAAAATAATTTTTTTTTAACACTTTATTTAAACTTTATATAAAATTTTACAAACAATTTACTCAATGCACACGTTACGCGGAGGAGCGATTTGTAACTGATTCCAAAAGAAAGAAAATCTAATCGAACTCGGACATTTCAGAATTTCCAAGGATTATGTATTTTATCGAAAATGATCTCAACCCTAAATTAAAAAAAACAAAAACCATTCAATAACAATTTTATGATGGTTGCATTTCCTTTGTTCTATTGTAATAACTAAAAAAGGTCAATATGAAAAGATCCCACACTGGGACAGTTAGGTGCACATTAAATTGACAGTTCAGTTCTCAAAAACCAAACCAGTTTTCAAAAACCTCTCCAATTCGTTTTGGTAAAAATATCCACAGAGGAGAGCTATCTTCGTAAGAATGAAATTCAAAACATATAAATATAATAAAAAATCCAAATGATTTGTTTGAACAAATATAAAGTACAAATAAATGTAAAAATAAAAGAAGCAAAAATAAGCATCAAAATACAAAAATGTTTAAACTTAGAGTAGAAACTAAAATATACAAAAGACATAAATAAAATTGAAAAATAAAAAATAAGTGTAGAAAGTGAAAAAAATATAAAATCAACTTATAAGTAGAAATAAAATTAAGATAATTAAAAAATGTAAATAAAAAAAGTCTAAACATAAACCTTAGAAATAAAAAAGGAAGATTTAAATCTTTAAACAACAAAAACAAAATTGTTTAAAAATAATGTATTATCAAAAATTTATAAATGATAAAACTAAAAATTAAAAACAAGATGAAAAAAAATTAAAAAAATAAAAATGTTTCATTTAAAATGTAAGCTAAGAATTTAATATAAAAAAAGAAATATAATATTATAATTGAGATTATTTGAAATGACAAACAGAAATTTAATAATAAAATATTTTAAAAGTGAAAATTAATATTATAAATCACATGTGAAAAATAAAAAGTTGAAATTATAAAACCGAATTTATAATTTCACTTCATTTAACTTAATTTGTATGCAATTAAATCACTATATATGAAAGCGCAATGTGTACAAATCAACATTATTCTCACATAACAACATGTCACATCAAACAATAAAAATTAATATATTGCAATTACTTAAATAATTTCAATTAATATCAGTTCCATAATATACATTTTCGATATTGAAGGTGTCATATTAAGACAATCTGAGGAAAATACTGAAAAATTAATAAACGATTTAGATTTGGAAACAGTAAGTTTTTTATTTGTGATATCTAATATAAGTATAAGATATTTTTTAGAATTAGTCAAAATATATACAAAATAAATATAAATTCTAGCAATCACGAATAGTATGGAAAATATATCGAATTAAAACATGTATTTTCAATATTTATAATTTATTGTATAGAAATAAGTTCAAAAATGTATTCCTATAAAATCTAATGTCTCCATGATAATTAAAAAAGAAAATTATATATTATATGTACTTTTGTAAATATTCCCATTCACAAAAATGCTTGGTCCGAAAAAATTATTAATATTTGGTATTTATAAAATCCGTATAACTTCATTTAACATAAATAAATTTAATTTAATTGCAAATGGAGTACAAGTACCAGGTGAAGCAATTGAATTTGACTATATAAAAATTAACTTCAAAGGAGTTTTTGCATCAAATCAACTACCTTAAAATCAATAAAAAAAGCCAGCATTTTATTTGTGAATATGGATTCATCATATAAACCAGGATCATATTGGATTGTAATATATTTTACTCGAAATGGACCGGCTGAATATGTCTGTTCAGCAGGGAGTCTATATTAAGCCATTTATAATTTTATTCAAACAAATGCATCCATATTTATTTAAAGCAATTTCCGCTTATTAAGTGAAATTCTAATTTTTATTTTGGTGTTTATTACTGAATTTTTATATATTTAAGATGTACAAATATTTCTTTTAATAAGTTTATTAATTATTTTTATATATATAATTTATATAGTAATGATATTTTAGCTGTGAATTATTTTAAAAGTATTTTTAACATTTCTGGATAAATAAAACAATTTGAAAATATAAAATAAAAATTGATCTTTATTATCACTTGCTCAATCTTTAAAACTTATATTATGTTGTTTAATAAAAAAATATCCAAATGAAGCCTTATGGCTCTATTCATTCATATTACCAAATTAAACGAATTAAAACGACCATTGCTTTGTAGAATAAAAATATACTACAATATCCATTAAAAAAAAAATCACCTTTAATTAAATATGTGTCAATGCATTAATGCAGAAGTGTATTTACCTGTTTACAACAACAAAATTATCCACCAAAAAATATATGTCTAATAATAACATTCATTCATATAGCGAAGTTTTAAATTACAATCTTCGTTCCTCAACAAAGTTTTAAATGGAACCCTTTGTTCCTCAACTCTCATGATGATCATGCAAAATAAACCATCAAGTATAAAACTGAAATTTTAATTGCTTCTATAACATATTACAACAACAAAAAATTAATACGTACGTTTATAAATATTCCCATTAAAAAAGCTTACTCCGAAATCATTATCCCAACAACAATATGAGTTGCAAATTTACTCTTTACGACTGCATGCCTTCATAACATACATATAATATATATGCATGTATCAACATTAACAACAATATTGCTCCATGATATTATAACGTGTACAGTATACATATAATACAACTGAAATTACACTAGTAACTACTCTGTTAAAAAAAGATTCCTATTGAAAACTATAACAAAACCTCTGTTAAAAAATGATCCCTATTGAAAACAATAACAAGGCCTCTGTTTAATATTCCCATTCACAAAAATGCTTGGTCAATGATTCCTATTGAAAAACAACATCATCTCTGTTAAAATACACATTTACACTAACAACAATGTGCTCCAAGGAGCCCATTGAGCCAGTACCGGTGCAAACGTCTACTGTACTGTGTTAGAAAAATACTTCCTATGAAAACTATTAGAACGCTTTTGATAAAATATGATCCACCCATGTTAAAAAATACTCCATATGAAAATAACTAGATCGCTCTTGATAAATACGATCCACACATCTTAAAAAATACTTCATATGAAAACAATTAGTACACTTTTGATGAAATATGATCCCAACTGAAATACACCAACAACACCTCTGTTAAAAATTGATCCCTATTGAAATACACTAACAACGCCTCTGTTAAAAAATGATCCTCATGGCGCCTTATGGCTCCATGGAGCCCCTTTGAGCCAGAACCGGCGGAAACATACTACTGTTGTCCTGTTGAAGTTTCAGGCCTTGTATGTTGGTATCGCCACAAAATTTTGAAAACGATGATGGTAGTGCATCTTCAAGGACATTTACATAGTTTTCACTATTCATCGGATCTTCGTAAAGTGATATTTCACTCACACCACAAGCCGCCATACAACCCTAGATCATAATACTGCCTTCTCAGTGTTTCTCCGTAGGTATGACGAAGTCTAGGTGATATGCTTCTCCAATTCTGCGCCTTACAAATGTAACATCTGGTGTTCCAAAAATCTAATAAAAATTAACAAAACAGGACTCACTAAAACATATCATAATTGATTAATAGTTAGTACAGAGGAAATGTTAGAACTTTTTCATAGAAAACATTACGTAATATTCTACAGCTAAATGTTGGTGTATTTTGTTTCATTCCAGTCGATGTTTCTCGTTGCATTCTGTTAGCCATGGCTTTTTCCTGGCTTTGCAACCTCAAGCCCAGCATCCTAAAGACGTCTACTTACGGTTCTAGAAGAAATATTTTTCCGTTCTTTTCGGACATGGCTATAGCATGCTTTGGAGAAGTCAAACATCTGTTTTTCAACATATGGTTGAAAAAAATTTCGGTCTTCACAAAATGTTATATATATACGGAGATCACTTTTTAACAACTATTCCGAATGAAAATAATTACATAAAAAATAATGCTTTAAAAACTACATATTGTTTTTTATAATAAAATGGAATTTTGAGGAATTTGAGAAGTACTACAAAGAGTGCTCCGGAAGGAAAACGATAAGTGCGAGATAAAAATACTGCTTCATACAGTTTATTATGAATTTTGTTTATTACACTATGATAAATAGAAATATTAAAAAAAGATAAATAAATTACTAGATACAAATTTCGAGAAAAACGGAGATTTATAAAAAAAAAGTTATAATAAAATATTTTTTTTTTTACTTTGAATAGAAAAATCTCCTAGGGCACCACATAAAATGCCAATACTAGAATCTATGATTAATTATCTTTAAATCGAGCTCTGGGCTATACATTGTAAAAACTATAATGAAATATATGGTTGTACCAATTTTTGAAAATTAAATTTTAAAAACACCCTGTATATCATTGGGTGTTCCAAATAGACCAAATAGACTCTAGAACAATTTTTTTCATGAAATGAACCAAGGAATAAATATGTATATCCCAAGTACCCATGGCTCGAAAACTGCCACAAACTTTTGTGGCATATGTGTACTTTAAGTTGCCGCTAACACCAGTGTTGCAAACTATTTTTTTTTAGATGCGGTGGCTAAGAACATGTATGGGACATACGCAATAATATGTCACAATGCTGTGATATATAAGTCATACAGCTAACTTTGTTGTTATGACGTGGCAAAATAGTGGCAAATTGAAAAATGTATTATGTTCCATATATGTTGCATGTATATCATAAAGAACCTAATAGGAAGATGTTTATTAATAACATGGCTAATTAGCTTTAAAATGGTATAAATGCACAAAATATTTATTATATCCACTAAATATGTCCGAACGTTGGGTTGTAAAAAAGAACAGTCGGAATAGTATAATTTAAGAAATTAAAAAAACCCTTTTTTAAAAAATTTCACGAATTTCATTTTTTTAGCTGTGCGTTAAAATTAGATAGTGTAGAATATAAGCTTTAACCCGAAAACTTAAACCGTTTGTTAAATTAGAGTTGTACTAAATTCTTAAATACTTACTTAAATGGCCCTTATAACCGTGGGTTGGTTTTGGCCGCTGAGATGAAGCCGCGTCAGTCGGATCTGCTTTGCGCGCGCTGACGCCAGTTAGAAATACCAAGCGTATAGGTGTCGATCTGGTAGGTATGTTAGGTGTCGATCTGTTTTTCTAGGGTCTTTTCCTGGATTAGGAATGTGAAAATCTGGTCTTTGGTGGAATTTCCAGGTCTAAAGCCGCACTGATAAGGTCCAATCAGTCTGTTGACGATGGGTTTCAGCATTTCACATAGTACGCTCAATAGAACCTTGTTATTAAGTTATTAAGTAGGCTGATCCCACGGTAGTTGGCGCAGATAGTGGGATCCCCTTTCTTAAGGATTGGACAGAGTACACTGAGGTTCCAGTCACTTGGCATGCTTTCATCAGACCATATTCTTCTTACGAGCGCGTGCATGCTCTCTACTACCTCGTCGCCTCCGGTCTTAAACAACTCAGCAGACAAGCCATCTGTACCTGCGCCTTTGTTGTTTTTCAGCCGAGCAATGGCTGTTCTGACCTCGTCATGGTTGGGTGGCGGAATCTCAACGTCATCATCAAGTACGGGGATTGCCGGGTTTACTTCTCTATCGGTGGAACTGCGGTCATCATCATCAGTCAGCAGTTTAGAGAAGTGATCCTTCCATATCTTCAGTGTGCTCTGGATATCTGTCACTAGATTTCCGTTCTTATCTTTACAAGAAGAGGCTCCGGCTAGGCGTCTTATTTTCTCGAAGAATTTTCGAGCCTCATTCCTGTCCCCATGCACCTCAATATCCTCAAACTCACGACTTTCTGCCTCTCTTTTTTACGCCTGAAAAGACGTCTCTCTTCCCTACTCTTCTCTTTGTATCGCTCCTTCGCAGCTCGCGTAGCTACTGACTGCAGGGTGGATTTGTACGCAGCGTCTTTCTCTGCAGTGGCCGCGCGACAATCTTGGTCATACCACTGATTCCTCAGGGGGTTTGGAATCCAAGCACCTCTTCGGCAGCCGTACACATAGAGCAGGAGATATGGTTCCACTGCGCGCTTATATCATCGATAGGAGGAGTGCTTTGTCTAGCTCGTGTGAGAGTCGAGTGGAAAAGACTTGCGTTGTCTGTTGTGATTGCAGCTTTCCGACGTCTAGCTTTCTCTGCGTTTGGTTCCGTACGTTTTTCGCAGCGATTAAGCATGTGCGGACCTTGGTTGCTACAAGGTTATGATCCGAGTCCATATTGGCACCTCGCATAGTGCGTACGTCCAACACGCTCGAAGCGTACCTTTCTTTTATCACAAAGTGATCATTTTGGTTTCGAGTTTTTTGATCTGTCACCGTGAGGGCTTGTGGATTTCGAAATGTTAATAACTACCATGTTTCTATTGTGGGACAATATATGGCTTCTCCGCACACCTTGGCGTTAAAATCGCCTAGCGGGTCTTGATATCGTGGCGCTCGTATGCGTTGTCTAGGCGCTCGTAGAAGCGCTCTTTTGTCTCGACATCTTTCTCGTTCATCGGAGCGTGTGCACAAATTAAGCTGATGTGGAAATATTTAGCCTTGATGCGGATTGTTGCCAGCCTTTCGTCCACGGGCGTGTACCTAGAGACAAGGTGGCGGAGTCTCTTGCCGACCACAAATCCACATCCAAATTCGTGTCTCTCCGCATGGGGGCTGTAGTAGATATCACAGGACGCTTGTTTCGAACAGCCCTGTCCCATCCATCGCATCTCCTGGATATCGGGGATGTCAGGCTAATATTTTTCGAGGACATCTGCCAGCTGGATAGAGGCACCTTCCCTATAAAGGGTCCGGTCATTCCAGGTACATATCCGTAAAACATGGTTCTTAAAACGTTTGCGTGGGTCGTCATCGTTGTAATCGGTCGGATATCGAGGTTTCTTTTTTGTTTTCATTGGGCGCAAAGGTTTTTTCCGTGGTGGGACCCAAACTCAACGCACGAACCCTCACTCTGAGATGCTCGCCACTCACTTTAGCCGACTTCTACACCGGGTGGTGTAGAGCGCCGTTTCCAGGGACTTCCACGAGGAGGACTTCCACCGAAGTGGGGGTGTCACTATTTGACAATTTGCCAATTGTGGTGACCACTTAGTTGACTTGAGACGACACCGACAAGGATTGCGCTGGCTTCGCCATGTTGAAGCACTCAGACACGCCCCCATATCGCGCGAGAATTTCAAGTGGGAGCTTTCCAAAGTTCCGATACTCTTTCATAGGCCTTCTGTGCAATTAAATGAATCGCATATATCAATATTTGCAGACAAATTTAACAATTTTCTTTAAAATATCAAATTTTTAACAATTTGTTGCAAATTTAAAACAATTGATTTTAATTTTTGTTGGTAAATTTTCACAGCTTGTTTCGAATTTTCGAAGTTATATTTTTGTATTGGCAACGCGGAATTCCATTCCGCACGGAACTCATGATAGTTAAAAATTCGTATTCGTAGCGGATATTCGTATTCGAATTTTTGCTATGACGGGCTTCATGATTGCCCTGATTATCTTTTTTTTATATATTGACCAGTATGTGGCCTAAACCACTGAAGCATTGCCAACGTTTTTAAAACAATGTTTATATTATACGCGCTTGGTAGAATAATCTGCATATTGATCCCAAGAATTGATCGTTTGGACAGGGTTGCAATATCGATTTTTAAAGATAATAATCAACCCATGGCAATATTTCTCATTTCATTTTTGACTTTTAGAGTTTATTATCAACATATTCCATATATTTCACCCATAATATTTAGCGCTTTGTAAATGGGACCAACAATTTCGAAAATATTCGGTTTTCCATCGTTTGTGACTATTATTAGAATTGATGAAATAAAGTCCTCTTTAATAATCTCAAAACTAATTTTAATTTTTTAGGAACTTCATTTTGAATTGGATTATTAGTTACTAAGTAATCATACGTCTTATTGTGTTTAAGTTCAAGGTGATGTTTCAAATTAGTTAAAAAAATAATAATTAATTTTCGCAACTTTTACATTTCGATTTGCCCGAACTTTAAATATAACCATAAAAATTTTGAATTACTTCGTTGCAATGTTTTCCCATATCGAACACTAATCACTTTTGTTGTTTTTAACACGTTGACAGAAGAACAGTAATTAATTCGCTGACACTTGCTAACCAAAAGAGAGTTAATTAGTGATGGGTAAATCGTTTTAGTAAAATATCGATTTGAGAATATAAAAACGTGTTTTTTAATAATTCATTTTACATGTTAAATATAAATCAACATATTTACATTTCGCAACTAATTTCACAGACCAGAAGTGCTTTAGACATTTGGTTGAATACAAGAATTGATAAAAATTAGAGCACAAAAATGTCGAATCCCTTTTATTGAAGACATTTATTAAAAAATCAATTTGTGAATTTGAAAACTTATCGATTTTTTCTTTTTATATAAAAAAATGTTTGTTGTTGGAAATATTACTCTTTGGATTTTGCGATGTTTTTATCGATTTTTTTGCAATCATAATTTTCCAAGAAAAAAAATATTCGACTAAAACAACAATGTTCGAACAATTTCGAAAAAAAAATAGTAAAATAAATGTGGGCGACAAAAACAACGTCTATAGCTCCATTTTCCAAAAAAAAATTATTAAATTTAGGGTGTGTGCCAGTTCAACTAAATTTCGGACAAAACTAAATTGTACGGGTTTTGATTTGATCGTCATTCGGTAACCGGTAACTGTGAAGGTCCCGAATAAATCGGTTATCATATGTCTGTTTTTTGTCTTCCAATTTAGTTCAATTTAGTTTTCTCGAAAATTTGCTAAATGCTGCATTACCGACAAAATTTAGTTTAGTCAACAATTTAGTCGAACTCGAACTAAGTCGAACACCCTTAAAAGGCGATTCACCAATATATATATATATATATATATATATATATATATATATATATATATATATATATATATATATTTATATATATATATATATATATATATATATATATATATATATATATATATATATATATATATATATATATATATATAAATATATATATATATATATATATATATATATATATATATATATATATATGGGGGCGATTATCACAAGGCAACGTGTCTGAGTGCTTCAACATGGCGAAGCCAGCGCAATCCTTTTCGGTGTCGTCTCAAGTCAACTCACTGGTCACCAGAATTGGCAAATTGTCAAATGTTGACACCTCCACTACGGTGGAAGTCCTTCTCGTGGAAGTCCCTGGAAACGGCGCTCTACACCACCCGGTGTGGAAGTCGGCTAAAGTGAGTGGCGAGCATCTCCCTCGGAGTGAGGGCTCGTGCGTTGGGTTTGGGTCCAACCACGGAAAAACCCTTTGCGCCCAATGAAAACAAAAAAGAAACCTCGATATCCGACCGATTACAACGATGACGACCCACACAAATGTTTTAAGGACCATGATTTACGGATTTGCACCTGGAATGACCGGACCCTTTATAGGGAGGGTACCTCTATCCAGCTGGTAGATGTCCTCGAAAGATAAGGCTGACATCACCGCTATCCAGGAGATGCGATGGATGGGACAGGGCTGTACGAAACAAGCGTCCTGTGATATCTACTACAGCTGCCATGCGGAAAGACACGAATTTGGATGTGGATTTGTGGTCGGCAAGAGACTCCTCGACCTTGTTCACGCCCGTGGACGAAAGGCTGGCAACAATCCGTATCAAGGCTAAATATTTCCACATCAGCAAAATTTGTGCACACGCTCCAAATAGGATCCGTATCGAATTCGAAGTTCGGAAAAATGACATCACAGGTTCCGTCGGAACACTTTTTCTACGAATGCATTGTGAAATTCTTTGTGTGAAAAAATATTTTGTTTTGCACTAATAATTGCATTTTTGTTGTAATTTTCGCTCATCTGATATCATTACAAATGTCGCAGAATCATGTGCCGTATATGCTTTAAGTCCGGGGTGCTGGAGACGGCCGCCAGTTACCTACTTATACAACAATGGATAGCTGGTCACAGATTGAATTTCACGAATTAACAAGAAACTACTGTACACATTCCAAATAAAAAACGAATTTTTATGTTAAAGAATACAATTAATTCATTTCACTTGTGTTTTGTTTAACAAATATATAAAAATTAGAAAATGTTAAGTAGTTAAATTTTTTTTGTCCACTTCGCGATTATCATTTGCTGAATTCGTGGCGCATGGCATCCGCGTTGACTTGCCGCTATGTCGCACTAAATTTCGAAAGTACTGGATGAGACACAGCACCCGCGGCTGCATTCCGCTGCAACTCTATCCGCAGCCGATACTCGTCGACAATAAGGTGGCGCTCAGCGGCGAGGATGAGGTGACGCATTACTGCAACAGCAATGCGCTGCCCTTTTGTCTGTTGGAGCACAAGTTGATCAAGTCCAAGCTGGGCTGCAATGCCTGTGAGATATCGCAATCGTGTCGCTCGTTGCCACAGTTTCAGCATGTGCTGGAGATGGTTCTGCGCGAGGTGGCCGAGGCAAACAGCCCAGCCAACGCGCACTGCTGCTCAGCACACTATTTAGGAGATTTCGCTCTGGCCATATTTTTACTCGATAGCCGGCAATCCGAAGAATCTCTTGCAGCAGTGTCCGGTAAATCTATAGCCGTCCGTCCATATTTCAAGTGGGAGCTTTCCAAAGTTCCGATACTCTTTCATAGGCCTTCTATGCAATTAAATGAATCGCATACATCAATATTTACGACAAATTTAAGAATTTTCTTAAAAATATTAAATTTTTAACAATTTGTTGCAAATTTAAAACAATTGATTTTAATTTTTGTTGGTAAATTTTCACTGATTTGACATAAACAGCTTGTTTCGAATTTTCGAAGTTATGTTTTTGTATTGGCAACGCGGAATTCCATTCCGCACGGAACTCTGATAGTTAAAAATTCGTATTCGTAGCGGAGATTCGGATTCGGATTTTTGCAACGACGGGCTTCATGATTGCCCTGATTATCTTTTCGTTACTAAGTAATCATACGTCTTATTGTGTTTAAGTTCAAGGTGACGTTTCAAATTAGTTAAATGATTTCCAATTAATTCATTTTCGCAACTTTTACATTTCGATTTGCCCGAACTTTTAATATAACCATAAAAATTTCGAATTACTTCGTTGCAATGTTTTCCCATATCGAACACTAATCACTTTTGTTGTTTTAAACACGTTGACAGAAGAACAGTAAGTGATTTAGAATTTGAATTCGCTGACGGTTGCTAAATTTTTTTCTTAAATTATTTATAACGGTTTTTTTCTTGTATTACTTTTTGTTCAAACATTGTTGTTTTAGTCGAATATTTTTTTTCTTGGAATATGATGATTTCGAACATCCATTGTTTTTGTAACAAATTTTATTTGTAAATAAAAAAATGTTGTAATTTTTCATATCAAAAACAGATTTTTTCAATTATACGTTTTTTTAGCGACAAAATATTGTTATAAAAAAAAGAACAATTTTTCTTCGAATTTTTTTTGACAAAAAATAATTATAACAAATAAAAATACGTTGTTATTCTCGAATAAAAAAAGTGATAAATTGTAATGTAATTATTTTTCGACGACAAAAAGAATTGTATTTTTGGTAAAATTTGATTGAATTATACGTTTTCGCTATTTTTTTCGATCAAAAAAAAAAAATAATAAATGTTTTGCAAAAAAAACGATAAAAACATCGTAAAATCCAAAGAATAATATTTCCAACAACAAACATTTTTTTATATATATAGAAAAAAACAATAAGTTTTTAAATTCACAAATTGATTTTTTAATAAATGTCTTCAATAAAAGGGATTCGACATTTTTGTGCTCTAATTTTTATCAATTCTTGTATTCAACCAAATGTCTAAAGCACTTCTGATCTGTGAAATTAGTTGCGAAATGTTCTTCTGTCAACGTGTTTAAAACAACAAAAGTGATTAGTGTTCGATATGGGAAAACAATGCAACGAAGTAATTCGAAATTTTTATGGTAATATTAAAAGTTCGGGCAAATCGAAATGTAAAAGTTGCGAAAATGAATTACATGGAAATCATTTAACTAATTTGAAACGTCACCTTGAACTTAAACACAATAGGAGGTACCATCTCCAGCACATGCTGAAAATGTGGCAACGAGCGACACGATTGCGTTATCTGAAAGGCATTGTAGCCCAGCTTGGACTTGATCAACTTGTGCTCCAACAGACAAAAGGGCAGCGCATTGCTGTTGCAGTAATGCGTCACCTCATCCTCGCCGCTGAGCGCCACCTTATTGTCGACGAGTATCGGCTGCGGATAGAGTTGCAGCGGAATGCAGCCGCGGGCGCTGTGTCTCATCCAGCACTTTCGAAATTTAGTGCGACATAGCGGCAAGTCAACGCGGATGCCATGCGCCACGAATTCAGCAAAAGATAATCGCGCAGTGGACAAAAAAATTTAACTACTTAACATTTTCAAATTTTTATATTTTTGTTAAACAAAACACAAGTGAAATGAATTAATTGTATTCTTAAACATAAAAATTCGTTTTATATTTGCAATGTGTACAGTAGTTTCTTGTTAATTCATGAAATTCAATCTGCTACAACTTGTTGTATAAGTAGGTAGCTGGCGGCCGTCTCCACCACCCCGGACTTAAAGCATAAACGGTAAATGATTCTGCGACATTTGTAATGATATCAGATGAGCGCGAATTACACCAAAAATTCAAAAATTAGTGCAAAACAAAATATTTTTGCACACAAAGAATTTCACAATGCATTCGTAGAAAAAGTGTTCCGACGGAACATGTGATGTCATATTTCCGAACTTCGAATTGGATACGGATCCTATGATAGATAAATCCGAATGAAAATATCCGCTACGACGGGCTTCATGATTGCCCTGAACAGAAGTGTTACAAGATTTTCAAATTGAGCAAAATCAAATATACAGGTAAAATGAAATTAATAATTTAAGTTCACTTTTGGAATATTGTCGACGATACTGCAAAACCGCCTAACTGCATGCGAAAATTACGCCGAATTTTGTGTTATAATTCGGTTTTTAATGATATGTTGATCGGATAATTTAGATAAATGCCATTATAAGTTATTACTAGGCATGTGCTGATATTTTGTTAAAAGTTATTTTTTCACCGTTACTCAAAAGTAACGGTATCAGCCTGTTACTAAAATACTCCAGTAGCAGTGATTGCTACTTTGATATCTTTGTTGTGAATATTCGCAATAACAGGCAAATACCAATCACTGTAGTAATTATTCGAATGAAAATGAACAGTCTGTTATAGAAATACTCCAGTAGCTGTGAATCACAGCTACTGATATCCCAATAAACATTGTAATCTTTCTGTATGCTTTTTGTAAGGTGAAGTGTGTAATGTTTCGTTTTATAATAAGCTTGCGAAATGTTTACAAAACATTGATTGTAAGCTTACATTGAAAGCTTATGTGTAAAATTGAATAGTAAGCTATATACAATAATATTGTAAGCTTAATATAAAAAATGTTGTCTAATAAAAAATGTTGTCTAAAAAAATTTTGTCTTGTAAGCTTATTACAAATCGTTATGTAATAATTTTTGTAATAATTTTTAACACACCAAGTAGCCAATTGTTGGCGAATTAAAATTTTATCTTGGCAGTAAATGGCAAACCTACGAGAGAGCTCGGCCGAAGTTCTATACAGGACTGTAACCCAAACTTTTATTATTATTCCTTTTGTTAATAAGCTTAATAACAAATATAAAGTAAGTGATTTGAAAACATTTACAAAATGGTTGTGAAATTTTTTATTAGTAAGCTTATTAAGAAATCGGAGTCTGCAAACCTTTACAAATATGTTTATTGGGATACAACAAAGATATTCACAATAACAGACAAATACAAATACTAATCACTGTAGTAATTATTCGAATGAAAAAGAACAGCCTGTTATAGTAAAACTCCAGTAGCTGTGAATCACAGTAGTTATTATTCGAATGTTATTTTTTATACCCTACACTAAGAGTGAAAGGGTATATTCAGTTTGGTACGCCGTTTGTAACACCCAGAAGGAAGCATCTCCGGTATGGAAAAGTATATATATTCTTGATCAGCATGACCTCCTGAGTCGATTTAGCGATGTCTGTCCGTCTGTCTGTCTGTCTGTTAAAATTCCTACTACTTTTAAAATTGAAGAGCTAGATAAATGAAACTTATAACTTAGATTACTAATATACCTACGCTGTATGTGCGAAATTTGGCGAGATCGGTCCATTGTGACCTATGATCCGACCACTTATGTTCAAATACCTCATATAAAATGTACATATAACGCTCATTTTTTATGTATACGTGCTTAGGTAAACTTTTTTGGTCAAATATATATTGACATCATGCTCAAATACATGATAATAATGTTTTCCGGCGAAAAGACTTGTGGTTCACAAAAAAAATAAAATAGAAATTCGGTACACCTACCCATTTGTAAATATGGGTATCAAATGAATGGAAATTCTTCAGCGATTGAATGATTGTAGTTATTTTCAGGATTCGTATACCCTGTGACCTATATATCACTTTAAATGGTAACCACACATATGTGTAGGGTATTTATAGTCGGCTTAGACCGACTATAATTTTGATAATCCTAGCTATCATAATTACACCTACTTTAAAATTTCCCATGTGATCTAACCTTCCCAACTGGTTTTTTAGTTCAGGCAGTAAGTTATTATTATTATTTAGTTCAGGCAGTAAGAGTTGAAAACAAAATTATTATTTGAAAAAATATAACTCAACAAATATGCCACCTGTAAGATTTCATCATGCCCCTCACCACGTATTCAACCGACGTTTATGTGGCGCAACTGCGTTGAGTGTATCTACTTTCAAAATATGTTACCATTTTAGTATAACTTCTGACAACGGAAAAGTCGAATGCATTAATGAAGATATTAATGATGATGAAAACCACAAAAACATTGATATTCTTAGGAAAATATTAACTGCACCTAAAATTTGTAAGACTTTACGCACCAGCAAGAATACACGGTAAAAAATTTTGGAATATTTTTTAAACCCTTGTTTGAATTACAGATGATTTTGATATTTAAATTTTAAACTTATCAATAGTTTACACCCAATTATAAACTTTTGCAGATTTAAATTTAATATATTTATACCCTACACTAAGAGTGAAAGGGTATATTCAGTTTGGTACGCCGTTTGTAACACCCAGAAGAAAGCATCTCCGGTATGGAAAAGTATATATATTCTTGATCAGCATGACCTCCTGAGTCGATTTAGCGATGTCCGTCTGTCCGTCTGTCTGTCCGTCTGTCTGTCCGTCTGTCTGTCTGTCTGTCTGTCTGTCTGTCTGTCTGTCTGTTGAAATCCCTAAGACTTTTAAAATTGAAGAGCTAGATAAATGAAACTTATAACTTAGATTATTAATATACCTACGCTGTATGTGCGAAAAAATTGGCGAGATCGGTCCATGGTGACCTATGATCCGACCACTTATGTTCAAATACCACATATAAAATGTACATATAAAGATCAATTTTTATGTATACGTGCTTAGGTAAACTTTGTTGGTCAAATATATATTGACATCATGCTCAAATACATGATAATAATGTTTTCCGGCGAAAAGACTTGTGGTTCACAAAAAAAACCAGTTGGGAAGGTTAGATCACATGGGAAATTTTAAAGTAGGTGTAATTATGATAGTTAGAATTATCAAAATTATAGTCGGTCTAAGCCGACTATAAATACCCTACACATATGTGTGGTTACCATTCAAAGTGATATATAGGTCACCATGGTATACGAATCCTGAAAATAACTACAAACTTTCCATCCCTGAAGATTTTTCTTTCATTTGATACCCATATTTACAAATGGGTAGGTATACCGAATTTCGATTTTTTTTTGTGAACCACAAGTCTTTTCGCCGGAAAACATTATTATCATGTATTTGAGCATGATATCAATATATATTTGACCAAAAAAGTTTTCCTAAGCACGTATAGATAAAAATTGATCTTTATATGTACATTTTATATGAGGTATTTGAACATAAGTGGTCGGATCATAGGTCACAATGGACCGATCTCGCACATACAGCGTAGGTGTATTAGTAATCTAAGTTATAAGTTTCATTTATCTAGCTCTTCAATTTTAAAAGTAGTAGGGATTTCAACAGACAGACAGACAGACGGACAGACAGACGGACAGACGGACATCGCTAAATCGACTCAGGAGGTCATGCTGATCAAGAATATATATACTTTTCCATACCGGAGATGCTTCCTTCTGGGTGTTACAAACGGCGTACCAAACTGAATATACCCTTTCACTCTTAGTGTAGGGTATAAAAATCGAAATTCGGTACACCTACCCATTTGTAAATATGGGTATCAAATGAATGGAAATTCTTCAGCGATTGAATGTTTGTAGTTATTTTCAGGATTCGTATACCCTGGTGACATATATATCACTTTGAATGGTAACCACACATATGTGTAGGGTATTTATAGTCGGCTTAGACCGACTATAATTTTGAAAATCCTAACTATCATAATTACACCTACTTTAAAATTTCCCATGTGATCTAACCTTCCCAACTGGTTTTTTATTAAAAATGGAAATGTAATGTTTTTAGTATATAAAATAATCCCAATTTAAATTTAATCCAATTTTATTAAAATTTAAACTCAAATAGGTTATTTTTCTCTTAATTTAATAATTTTAAACCGTGATGATCATTTGCAAGAGCAAGGCAAGAAATGGTAATCTTGTTCTTGCTCTTGTTCTTGCACGCTAAATCTTGTTCTTGCTCTTGCATATATATATAATGTTGTTCTTGTAATACCTTTCTTGCTCTTGATTGCAAGAATCTTGCTCTTGTTTGCAAGAATCTTGCTAAATTTTACCTTTTAAATTTTCAATAAAAGATCGAAAACTAATATCTTAAGCTGCATATTAATTATGAAAACGAATAGAATTTGAACACTAATTGTATTTAGGTTACTTATTTTTCATATTTTCAATATCTTCAACAAAAATTAATTATTTTACTTACCAAAAACATTCAATAACATAAAAATTTGAATTACATTTTAAAAAGAATTAACTAATAAAAAATAATTGTATAAATCAAGTGATGTTGACGAGACAATTCAAAATCTCAAGGACCTAATAAAATGAACATATACGTTTATAATAAATATAAGGAATATTTCGTATAGGCATATTTCGGTTTTCGTATGCTACACGTACCGTATGTCAAGAGAACACACACACTATCTTGTAGGGTAACATTTATCTTTGCGAACACAAACTCAAACGCCCAAACCGAACACTAACAGAAAAATGAGAATACAAAAATAACGAATTACAATGCGTATACACACACTTTCACCACGACAACTCTTCGTTGCTTTCCTATATCATCGCATGGCAACAAACGGACGCATGACAACAGCCAGTCGCATGGCACCACAGTACATGTAACTATAACCTTAAAAACATAATAAAAACATTAAAATGATAAAAAAACGCAAGAGTTTTGCTTTTATTGCATTTCTTCCAGTGTTAGTGTTGCACTTGCTCTTGTTCTTGTATTTCTTATCTTGTTCTTGCAAGAAAATCTCGATATTGTTCTCGCTCTTGTTCTTTCTAATTTTTTTAGGATTATTACAATTTAATCCTATTTTGGTCGAGGCATATGCATGTACAATCCAAAATAGTTTAAAAAAAAATATTTACCGTGTAGGTACGAATATGTTTAGTTAAATTGACCGTTCTTCTTAATGTATTTCAGATAATCAACTTCTATGGAATAATTTTAAATCAACATAAACAAAATATGTTGATTTAGTGACGTAATGACGAAATGGAATTCGTCATATCTCATGCTTAAAAAATTGATATTGCAAGCTGTTAACAGTGCAAGCTAACTTGAAAGAGGTGTGTTCTAAGCAAAGCTTTAGCGCCGCACTGATTGGACCTTATCAGTGCGGCTTCAGACCTGGAAAGACAACCATAGACCATATTTTCACATTGCACCTATTAAGCCGCCTTCGACACTCCGATAAGGCACCAATACATCGCAGTGTCTGAGTTTGGTATACCTGCGAAATTTATAAGGCTTTACAGGATGATCCTGAGCTACGCACGTTGCTCAGTGAGAATAGGAAAAGACCTCTCCGAGCCATTTCATACCGAACGAGGTTTCAGACAGGGTGACTCCCTATCGTGCGACTTTTTTTATTATTGATGGAGAAAATAGTTCGAGCAGCCGAACTCCGTCAAATTTGTCATGCTGCTCACATATGCCGATGATGTTGATATCATTGGAAGTAGCACACGAGCAGTCAGCGCAGCTTTCTCCATATTGGAGAGAGAGTCGTGTCGAATGGGTCTAGCGGTGAACGAGGACAAGACCAACAAGCAAAAAAGAGTAGGTGCGTCTTGGATAAAAATCTGATTTTGACAACCACAAGTTCGATCAACAGCAACTACGACGTTAGTCTGGAGATCAAACGGAGAATAACTCTTACCAACAGGTGCTGCTTTGGGCTCAGTAGGCAATTCAGAAGTAAGGCGCTCTCTCGCGGGACAAAAATAACGCTCTACAAGACACTCACCATGCCCGTCCTACTTTATGGTGCAGAAACATGGACGCTGACCTCCACCGATGAGAGAGTACTGGGAGCGTTCGAGAGAAAGATTTTCCGTAAAATCTTTGGCCCTATATGCTTTGCTAACGATTAGCGAATCAGGATGAACCATGAGCTGTATGAGTTATTCGACGACATTGACATAGTCAAGCGCATCAAGATACAGCGGCTTCGCTGGCTAGGTGTGTCGAACGAATGTATGAAAACACTCCAGCCAAGAAGGATCTAGATCCGAAACTCGAAGGTGGACAGCGTAGAAGAGGGCGTCCAAATCTGCGTTCGAAAGCCCAAAGCGCGCGCAAAGCAAAACCGACTGGCGCTGCTTCATCTCAGTGGCCTAAACTGACCCACGGTTATAAGGGCTATTTAACTAAGTAAGACACCCCTTTCGTTCGATCGACTCATGTTCCCAAGTACGTGACAGAACGGAGCCCCTAGCTACAGGAGCAGAAAGGTTCATCGTACCAGGGTTAGTTGCGTGGATTGAGGCCTCCAGAATCCTCAGCCGCCGAAGCGAGTGGATTGCCACTTTTGTGGGTACCCCCTGGAGTAGTTAAATCTTTATGTTGACCCAGCGCGGTGGTGTGGGGTTTCTTTAGAGACTGCCACCCCACGAATAAAAAGACTATGATAGTATTTAGTTCGTTACTCATCAGATTCCTGTCTGACAAGGGTGACCCTGCCACAAACATTTCCTAATAATTTAGTTTCCAATAATTGATTGTAATTCTTGAGTCTGCATTTAATTTTGAGTTCGTTGCCTCAATTGAATTTTGTGGTATTATTTATTTAAATAATACGGATTATCACAAAAAATGCAGGTAACCATTTTGAACAAACACGCAGAATGACCTACAAAACAAACATGTTTTTATTTATGGTTATGTAATTCATGACTCGTTTATTATTATAGGAGGAAACCATTAAAAATTTTGTATATATACTATATTAAAATATTTTAATTAATGGTACTGAATTTTTAGAATACTATCAAGTTAATTAGAAAACTTTTGAATTAATATGAAAAAGCTTTTAATACATGATCCATAACATCAATGGCCATACCATTAAGTAATTTATTGGTAATTTTTTCAGAGTGTAGGTTTATGGTTAAAGAAACCGCAATATAAACAGCATTATTAACAATATATTACAAAAAAAAAACATTACCTAGTTAAATGGCTAGATTTTAAATTTTTAGTTCAACAATTCGAGAATTCCCGTCGAGACGAGAATTTAATATAACCGTTTTGAATCAAAATATTAAAATTTTAATGTGGTAACTTTTAATGTGGGCACTTCAAATTAAAAGTGCACTTTTTCTCTGTACAATGTCAAAATCGACGAAAGAGATTTTTTCACCTGTTGCTAATGAAAATATCACCTACACGCTACCCAACTAGAACAAAATTCGAAATGTTATTCTTGCGACTATCGTTTTCCAGGGAACATAAATCACAAAAGTTATCTATTAACCATCTTTTAGATATCTCAGATAGGTAACTTTTTAAATTAAACCAATCGGGATAATACCCTCATTGTGGTACCTCTGAACTTCATACTTCAAAGTTGGCATTCGTTTTTTTACTGCGTCATACTGTTTGCTGTTCCCGTGTTTTGTTCCCCGATGAATAAATCGCGTCTATGAATCGCTGTAACATACATGGCAAGTTTTAAACAAGGTATATTTTAAAAGAACATATCTCAAAAAGCAACCTTTTTAAAATTTTTAAATGAATATATGCTGAAAGTTGACTTTTTATCTATTATTTAAGATTTGAACTAGAGTGGTAAAATCACGGGTTCAGCAGTTATGTATAAAAATGTTGTAAAACGTTGAAAATTTTGTAGAAAAATTTGTTTTTTTATATTTCAAATTTTATTTTGTTATTTTATAAAATACATGCTTATTTAATAAAATACATGTGAAAAATTATTCTGCCCTACACTTATTTTGGTCTAGTTAAACTTGCAACATGTAATAGATGTATTTTTGTTGCTGATTCTGACAACACCAAAATGATGGTAGGGCAGAATCATTTTTTACTGAGCATGTATGTTATAAAATAACAAAAAAAAAAATTTTAAAAAAACAAATTTTTCATACAAAATCAACATTCTACACCATTTTTTTACATAATTTTTTAACCCGTTATTTTACCACTCTAGTTAATATATTTAATAATAGCTAAAAAGTCAACCTTGAATATATATATATATTAATTTAAATATTTTAAAAAGGTTCCTTTTTGAGATATGTCCTTTTGAAATATACTTTGTTTAAAACTGTAAAACTATTAAATCAACGTGATATGGAAATTTTAAGACATATTTTTGACAATTTTATTATCTTTAAAATCAGGCTTTGTATTTTATTTTGGTTAATACAGCTTAAGTTACGATTAGCACCACCTTTGTGATTTTTATACAGTTTTTTCTAATTTTAAACCATCAAATCTCTGAAACTACACCATCTAGGAAGCTGAAATTTGCACAATTTATTAATTTAAGGAATATGGAGGCCTCAATACACTCAACTAACCCTGGTACGATGAACCTTTTTGCTCCTGTAGCTAGGGGTTCATCGTGCCCCGCCATCTCACAAATATATGAGACAGCTAGGAATCTAGAGGAGGATAACGACAACGCAGTGGTTTCCATACCAGTAGAGAAAAGTGTGGGTGCGGTTATGCCTACGACTAATCCTCCACTGTATGGCTGCTCGACAGTGCTGTTTCCCCTCAGGGGTCCTTTCTGTCACGTACTTGGGAACATGAGTCGAACGAAGGAAAGTGGTGTCTTATTTTCTTAAAAGGCCCTTACAACCGTGGGTCCTTACAACCGTGGATACTGCCAAAGATTTTACGGAGGCCAGCGTCCATGTTTCTGCACCATAAAGTAGGACGGGCATGACGAGTGTCTTGTAGAGCGTTATTTTTGTCCCGCGAGAGAGCGTTCTACATCTGAATTGCCTACTGAGCCCAAAGTAGCAACTGTTGGCAAGAGTTATTCTCCGGTTTATCTCCAGACTAACGTTGTTGCTGTTGATCGAACTTGTGGGTGTCAAAATCAGCTTTTTGTCCAAGACGCACTGACTCTTTTTTGTTTGTTGGTACAAGGAACTTCGTCTTGTCCTCATTAACCGTTAGACCCATTCGACGCGACTCTTTCTTCAATCTGGAGAATGCTGCGCTGACTGCTCGTGTGCTCATGTTAATAATATCAATATTGTCGTCATATGCCAGCAGCATGATACTTTTGTTGGGGATAGTGCCGCTTTGACGGAGTTCGGCGGCTCGAACTATTTTCTCCATCAATAAGTTTAAAAAGTCGCACGATAGGGAGTCACCCTGTCTGAAACCTCGTACAGATGAAATGGCTCGTAGACGTCTTTTCCTATTCTAACTGAGCAACGTGTGTAGCTCAGGATCTTCCTGCAAAGCCTTATAAGTTCCGCAGGTATACCGAACTCAGACATTGCGGCATATAATAATTTATAGTCGACTTATATGGTGTAAGTGTCGACATGTTTTTCTAGGGTATTTTCCTGGATTAGGCGCAATGAGAAAATCTGGTCTATGGTTGACTGTTTAGGTCTGAAGCCGCACTAATAAGATCCATTCATTCTTTTTACGTGTTGTGAATTCACTACTCACACAATTTTGGATGTTGCTGTACATATGTTGAGCGCATCATGTTTATATCATGTTGTACTCATGTTGTACAACAACATGTTCATAGTATTGTCCCAATGCTTCACGTTGGCAACAATGATAATAATTTGACAAAGCGCTAAAGCTTTGCTTAGACCACACCCCTTTCAAGTTAGCTTGCACAGTTAATAGAGCCTTGCAATAATTTGGCAAAGCGCTAAAGCTTTGCTTAGATGACACCTCTTTATAGTTAGCTTGCACAGTGAACAGAGGCTTGCAATAATTTGGCAAAGTGCTAAATCTTTGCTTAGACGACACCTCTTTCAAGTTATCTTGCACAGTTAACAGAGGATTGCAATAATTTGGCAAAGTGCTAAAGTTTTGCATAGACCACACCCCTTTGAAGATAGTTTGCACAGTTAACAGCGGTTTGCAATAATTTGGCAAAGCGCTAAAGCTTTGCTTAGATGACACCTCTTTCAAGTTAGCTTGCACAGTTAACAGAGGCTTGCAATATAATTTTTCATTGCATGATTAGGGGGCTATGTCAAAATAAGCAAAGCAGCGTTTTCCAACAATTCTGCTATTTCGCAATTGGTGTCATCCAAAAACTGCGTGAAAGTGATGTAAGTGGACTTTCTTCAAAAGTCACTTACACCAAAATTGAGTGAAAGTGAAAACTCACTAGAACATAGTGAAAATAGAATTTAAGTGAAACTTGCAACGAAGGTATTGTTAAGACTTTTCGTTGCAATTTAAAAGAGTATAGTTTAAATACCTCAAGTGGAGGTAGTACAAATAAAGTGTTCTCCCATTTAAATAAAAAAGTGTTCTAATTCTATGCAATAACAGTTAGGAGTAAAACGGTGAAAATGAAGAGGTTACAAAAACGGCATGGACTACCAGCCGGCGCAGCCGGTACGTCGGTACCAACCTCTCGAGGACCGAGGGTGGTAAGGAGGACGAACAGAAACCAAAATTGTAAGTGGTAAACATTTTAATTCATTTTTATTAAATTTTAAATAAAAGGGAGTTTTGAGGAACTAGATTTAGTCATAGTTTGTTTTTTTTTTTTTGTTATAAGGATAGGGTGAGTTTTTAAAGTTATGAATAAAAAATAATTACACATTTTAAATAATTTAAAAAATCAATAAAAAATTAAATATATAAAAGAAAATACAAATATTTAAGATCAAAACGTATCAGTTTTTCGTGGAACCGATATCTGTTGATAAAGAGAATACATTTTTAAACATTAAAAGGAAAATAAATTCAGAAATAACATTTGGAAATATTCAAGTAATAATAATATTTTGTAATATTCTGAATATTAAAATTTACACTTAACATTTCTATTCAACGTTTTCTGTACTATGAACATAATTAAATAGTAACAACGTTTACATAAATTTTAATTTAAACTTATTTTTCTTAAAACTCAAAATTGTACAAATTTCTGAAATTTCATATTACGAAAATTATTACCTATATATAACTATTTGTTAGCATCGCCAAATACTTAATCATTTGATTTTTTCATATACTTGTTACTTTTTCGTATACGATTGAACTTTGAAAAACATAAGCAATCGGGTGCTTGTCAAACAGTTTTACTCGTTCTAATTAATACAGAATTTTCTTTGATGTTGTATAAACTTTCTTTTGTATAAAACAAATAATTGTTTTAAATTATTATAATGCCAAATATAATAGTGGCAAGTATAACACTATTAATATACAAATTTAAATACATTGTTAACAATAAATGCGATATTTATTGCATGACAAAATATTTTGAATAAAAATTATCAATTAGATTTTAGATATGTTGCGCAAAATAAAAATATAAATTTAAAATGATATGGATAATATAGGGAAAATGGGTACTAAGAAATATTGGTAAAAAAATAATATATAATAGAAATATGACAATAAATAAATAAAATAACATTGAGGTTCCAAACTACGGACCCTCCAGTGTATAACAAGTAATAACTAAATGTTTTGGAATTTTCTTTTAAGAACTTAAAAGCAAAATTAAAATTTTAAAGCATGTATGAAGAGCACCAATTGCTGGGTATATGGGTAAATTGATTTCATCATTGTTTGGGTAACATTTTTGTTTCGTTGTGATTTTATATTACAACTAGATATATTTATGTTTTTTTAATTAAACGATAAAGAGAACGTTTTAAATTTATTGAAAAGATTTAATGGCAGATGCTAATGCATTAAATGCGTATATTCAAAGGCAATCCAGCGAATTAGACAGATTTGTTGAAAAATTGAGGTCGCAGTTTATACCAACAATAATAAATAAAGACAATACAGCTTCTCAAATGATAATATATCTAAAATTCTGCATTTGTCTAAATTAGAGGAGGCAGATAAAATTGTAGAAGAGTTATTAAATTTCCAGAGTTTAAATCGGTTTTAACAGAAAATGGGATTAGTTAACGGGTTGAGGAAACGTTTAAACCATTATTGCTTAAAACGTACGGTTGAGTTAGAGGAATCAGCTAATATAGAAGAGGAAAACTTAAGGTTAAGAAATTTATGGAAAGTAAGGAATATTTCTGAGGAATCAATAAATAATTCTGTCAGACTCCAGGCAAGGGAGAAGTACGCGACGTTTGAGGAAACGAACTACAAAATACAGGAGTTGAACGCGCGTATTAGATATTTGACCGAGGAAGTTAAGACATCGCACGAAACATCCTTATACCACAAGGATAATAAAGAGAGTGAGGACATCACAATACAGGGCAACTTGGGATTAGGCGAAGTCGCGCAATTGATTAAAAATGCAGTACCGCATGTTGCAGGTGCGGGCACATTATCGCTGAGAACTGATCTTCACCGGTTTATTAAATGATGTGAAATGGCGAGGGCAGAACTGAAGTCTGAACAAATGGCGGAGTTTATTAAAGGCGTTAGGATGCAGGGAGATACTTTTGACTTAGTAAGTACAAAGAAGTTTGAGACAATAGAGGAACTACACAGTCTATTAAGAAATTTGAAGTGTAGGTCAGTAGATGCCATTCAATATGACATTAGAAAGGCATCTCAGTATCCGGTGGAAAATATTAGATCTTTATCGAGGCGTTTGGTTAACCTGATTAAATGTAAATATAATGATACGAAATACGGCGTGTTCGTTAAAAAATTGAATAATTCAGTTAAAAGCTCATTTAAGTTAGGACTTCGAGATTATACTTTTCGAATGCTCATGTTGAGCATTAGTCAAATAACATTGGAGAAATTGGTGGAAGAGGCATTGGACCATGCGACGATACAAAGGGAGTCAGCAGAGTTAACTGGAATAGAACAGTTTGGAGCCCATTTCAATGAGCCCTCATCGGCCTTCATGTCAAATAATAGTAATACACCACGTGGCCAAGGCAACGAAAATAAGGAGACGGAAGAGAAAACACACAATGTAGGTATAAAGCAGCGTATACCTACATGTTCTTTTTGCAAGAAGAAGGGGCATCTGTGTGATTAATGTCATACATGGAGAAACACTCCGTATTGCAGTAACTGTCGTACTTATGAACATGAACAGTGTGCAGATCGTTCGGGTCGGAATGGTTCTTCAGGACATACTGTTCCCCAAGGAAGTCAGCCACCCGTAACTCAGGTAAATAGTCAAGGTGGTATCCAGAACCAAGGCAGGGGAGCTCTAGGATTGAGATGCGATTGGTGCCATAGAGGCACCACGCGATACACGAGTGTTTCAAGGAAATAATGGAAATGGGAATTTTGCAAACAGGCTCGCTAAATATTGCACTTGGTGCAGAAAGGACGGGCATGTTATTATGAAGTGTTATGCCAAACGCAAATATGATGCATGGAACAGTAATAGAGTTGCACAGGGAAACTACCAGGGGCTCAGTCAAGGCAACTAAACTGGGGACCCTTAGCAAATAGTGTAGTAAGGCCAGTAGTTGTAGAAGTTCCAAATAGGACACTATAACAAAATAAAACAGCTAATATTATTTAAAAAGAAATAAAGAGCAAAAAGTGAAGATACATATTGATGAAGATAGAAATCTTCCAAAAAAACATATAATGAACTAAATGATAATAAAATAAATTGTAAAGAAAGCAAATAAAGTAAAACAAATTCAATCGGAAGTCAAAAATACTAAAATCAAGAATAATAAAATCAAAAGTAAATCGAATAAAAAGATAGTTGTAAATAAGCGCCCTGAAAATTTGGGAATTGTAGATCAAACGTCTGATAAGACTGTGGATACATTCCGTACAGGGGCGGATATAATTTGCAATTAAGTAATTTCAATATTTCTTTTTATTATTAGCGCTATGTGCGTTTTATCGTCAGAAGTGTATAAGAAATGCACAATTTGTAAACTTAAATTCGCTCCAATTGTTAATAATTTCAAGAGAAAATTTATGTCAAGGAAAATGAAATTAGCTTAACAATTAGGCATGCATCGTAAAATATTTAACCGGCATGGAGGGTGTTTCAAGATATTTTATACAAGTGATGTGTTCATTGAAGTACCTTGCGAGGCAGCAAAGAACGGAAAACTGACTATGTTAGTGGATTCTGCAGCTGAGGCCTGATTAAAGAAAATAGGATGGCATATTTACCGAATTTTAATAAAAATATTTATAAGGATCTGAGTGGTGCTTTTGGTGGATGCGTTAGAACCTTAGGCTCCACTAAGATTCAGCACACAAACGTAGACAACGCAACACGTAGTGGTACTTGAACAAAGGGTACCCGGGGTATAATAAATACGTTAAATAAAAAAAAATGATGAAGACAAAAATCACATTGTTAAATTACCATTAAAATCATTGCAAGACATAAACAACATAAATTTTAATCAGCAAATCAGGGTTCAGCTCAGAACGGCCATGGTTGTATCATTGCCGCTAAAGACAAGAATTCCTATCGTTTTGCTGCACAAATAGAAAATTCAGGCGGGAGTATATTTTGGAGAGAGTTTAACAAATATCAGAAGAAATAGAAGAAATATGCACTAGAAGAAATATGCATCAATTTTAAATGCCACCGATAAGGAGGTGACCATTGATATCAATTTCAAGCCACAATTTTAAAATTTTAACAAATATAAAGAAGCAACAAAGGTGAGTTCCACAATAAATACAATAAACTCGGTTAAAATAAAAAAAAATGTAAAGATCGACGAATCATTGAATAAAGAAAAAAATCCATCTTTGCAAAATATTTGCTTGTCATATCATGAGGTTTTTCATTTGAAAGGGGATGAATTAACATTCACTCCGATATTAAAACATAAAATACCAGAAACAGCAGAACCAAATAAAAGATTATGTGAAAAAATGTCAGGTAGACAATAGTTCAAGGCTTAGACCCTTTGAGACTCTTCGACAAAGTGTACATGGACCTGGTCGGTATTCTGCCTGAAACTATTTCAGGGAATAAGGACGATTTCTCTAAATGTATGTGCTGTGTGGCTATATCCGATGCGGAAGCCAACACCGTAGCAAAAGCATTCTTCAATGAAATAATTACACGTCACAATATACCCAAGGTATTTGTAACAGACAATGGATCGAATTTCGTTTCCAAACTATTTTCGGATACATGTAAATTATTATGAATTAAAAAAATTATATATAACACCCTACCTTATCCTAAGATAGAACCCATCAAAATAACAATATAAAACTAATTAGCTAAGCGTTGACAATTAAATTCGTAAATTGCAACATTATGGTAGAAAGTTAAAAATAAATCTAACCATAAAAAATTGAATAAAAAAAAGGAGGGATAAAAATTCTAATTAAAGAGCAGAAAAAAAAATAAATAAAAAGAGATAAAAAAAATTATATAAAGAAAGGGAAATTAAAATATAAAAAAATAGGGGTAAACATTTTAATTTTATTTTAATTTTCATCTAACATTTTACTTTATATTTAAACTTTCAAAAGAGATATATAAATTTGCATTTGAAATTACATAAATTTTTAAAAATTAAAGTTAATCAAAAAAAAATTAAATTCAATAAATTCTTGGGAAAATTTAAAATAATATATACGTAGACAATGCAATATATTCATTCGTTGCAGCGATACTCGCTGCATTGAGTTTTGACGTTAAAATTGCAAGATCGTCACTCGTTTCGTTTATCTAAAACGTACACCCTCGACCCACCCGTCTTCCGACTTTTAAACATATTAAATTCACCCGTCACCGCAACAACTAACAATAACATAAAAACCCGTCGGTCAAACGCGGCAATTCGGTCATGGTGACATAAACACACATTAATTAACAAATCAACAATCAACACAAACTCACAACAACAAGGAATTCAACACATCACTTCTATAGAAGACGACAGAGGGATTTCTACAACACATAAACTCAACACCCAATTTACATAAACACCGATCCACTACTCGGACACTAAGGTAACAAATTTTGTTATATTCAAATCCGCCAAATTACCAACCCGTTCACCACCCGAACATTTGGTCCGTTCGAGCCACGGATTGACCCGACCCTCAAAAACATTTAAATTTTGGCATAATTTTGTAATATATTGTATTAACCCGACCCACACACAAAAACAAAAAGTGATTAAATTTAGTTAATTTGGCGAAGTTTTTTTTGGCAAAACTCATACAAAAGAGTTACACGAATTACTATACGATCGTTTTAATAAAATAATCGTGCGCCAAATAATTTTTAAACAAAACTAAAAATCACAGTTTGTACATATTGTAATTATTATAAATTTGTAACATATTACAAGTTTGCTCAATAAACATATTGAAAGCGCTGCTATATAGAGTTGCCACGCTGTGCACTAAAATAGTGTTTTCGTGGGGTTTTATAAATCACCCGTGGGAACCAAAAAATTATACCATATTTTTTGGAAATAGCTTATTGAGCAATATTAAACCCTTTTAAACCCACATTAAAGCTTTTTTAACCCTTTTCGACCCAAAAATCAATTTTATTGATATTTAATAATTTTTTATTGATAAACTATTATAAAAAATACTCGACTCGTTTTTTATCAAAAATATTTTTTAAAGCTTAACCCATAGCGACCCTAAATCATTTAATTGATTTTTTAAATAAAGTTTAAGAATTTTTTTACAAAATTATTCTTTTATCAAATTTTCACAAAAAATATTTTTGATTCTAAACAAATTGCGACCCAAAAAGTATAACTGCGCTATAAAATTTTATTTGCGACCCGGTTTACCACTAAATAAAATATTAAAGTTAACCCATTTCAAATTTTCTTGAAATTTTTTCTAAAAAAACTAAGTTTTGCAATACGTTTCGTTGATAATAATTGCTGTTAACCCATACACACCCAAAAATAATTTTATTTATTTTTAAAAGAGTTTTTAATTTTTTTTTCAGGTTTTTTCGGAAAAAATAAATACAACCCGTGAAAAAATGTTTTTGAAGATTTATCACATTGACCCACACATAAAATGTACTTATAAATTTGTCGTGAATTTTTTCAGATTTATTTTCGGAAACCGTTATTAATTGAAAAACATTTTTAAAATCAAGCCATCCAGACCCAAACATTTATTAGTGAATTTTATGAGATTGTCTCAAATTATTTGAATTTTTTTAATTCATTGAATATTACCCAACAGAATAATAAAAATATGGCGGCTCTGAAAGCATTTTTTTCAATTCGGAAACGATGTTATTGAATTTGAGCAATCTATTTGCGAGACCCCTACCCAAGATTTAATACCTCATGCCTTGGAGTTTCATCAAAAGCAGCTTACATTTCTGTGGGATAATTTCCAAGCTTCGTATCATTCTGTACGAATTGAAGCCGACAATCCCGATGTAGATAGAAAGAAGCTGAAGGATAAATATTCCAAGCGTACAACGCGTACATACGTTTCAGAAATAATGGAGACTTTCAAACACCCGGTAGAAACTCCCAAGACAAGAAAAGAAACGACCCCGATACAATTCGCACCCTCTATTATTTACCCCCATGTGACATTGATATTTTAGAAGGTGATTATGTACCCACTTTCAGTGATCTGTTTTCGGCTATGTACATTAACAATTCCCGATTAAGTGATGTAGAAATTATTCTACCTTAATCAAAAGACCCGAGGCAGAGCAAAAGATGTAGTAAAAAATGCTCCGCTTACTAATGATGGATTTTCATTAGCATGGTCTAATCTCGTAGAACAATATGATGCAAATTAATGCGCAATTAAAGACCATTTTCAATTTGCAAACAGTTACATTAGAATTAGGTAGCTCCATTAAGAACCTACAAAGGTCTATAAATGACTGTGTAATAACCCTACAAAATTTGCAAATTGACAGAAAGAGCTGGGATCCAATACTGGTGTATTTGTGCTCGACCCATCTCCCCAAGAATACCTTAGAGAACTTTGAGAAATCTGTAATGGATATATCAGTTGTTCCATCAAGGAAAACTTTGAATGCGTTTCTGACCCGAAGATACAGGACACTCGATGCTGTTGCTGATATGAAGCTATCGACTTCAAATCACAGCCGAGATAGTTCTGGACCCAAATCTTGGGGAGAAAATGTGAATACATATCACATGAATGTTTCTCAGACCCATTGCGCATTTAGACCCACACATAATACAGATCCAAGACACACATTTGCAAAGCCAACCAAAAGGGCCGATTATGCAAAGCCCAGCACACTCTCCTCGAGTGCCCTTGATTCATAGCCAAGAAAGTGGATGAAGGACTCGATGTCGTGAGAAAAATAGGATTGTGCTTCAATTGCTTAGCAATCACTGATGGCATTAAAAATTGTAGAAGTGAGTGTAAGCGTCAGACATGTGGAAAAAGGCATCATTCACTTCTACATCTGAACTCAAACCCGGAGTCAGAAATAAATGCAAGTGCAGCTGCTATTACCCAAGCTTTTACGACCCAAATACAGTCCACTGACCCTAGACCCACAGAAGAAAATAACGGAAAGCCACACGCTGCTGGTACGTCATGATTCTTGGTACATCATTGGTCAACGTCGAACACAAAGGATACAAGTATGTAGCGCGCGCCCTGATTGATCCAGGATCTGAAGCTACATTTGTAACAGAAAAATTAAGTAAGCGTATAGGGCTAGCGACCCGTGCCGTTAATGCACAAATAAGTGGTTTGAACCACACAGTTACTGCAAACCCATCAAGATCCTGCGAGTTGACGTTGTGTTCTCCTACAGACCCTAACTTTAAAGTTAAAATACAGGCACTTGTATTCAAGACCCTAACCAATAATTTGCCTACTTATGCAATTGACCCGACACTTTGCAGCAATTTGGCTAGCCTTCAATTGGCCGACCCAGAGTTCTACAGAACCCGACCAGTGGATGTGATCATTGGGTGTGATCTATATCCACAAATTATCCGAGGTGGTGTCCTGCACAATGTGTTAGAATCATTGTTAGCGCATGAGACTGAATTTGGATTCCTGACAGCACACCGCGACCCAACAATATTGTACCAATGTGAAACAAAGTAAGACTTGCTGACCCCCAACCCTCGAACAACTTTACTCTAAATAACAACTGCAATGTTGACAACCGTGCTGATTTCCACAATGTGAAGATCATCAGGCCTAATGAACATACAAGATTTCGACCCATCTCTACCCCCCCTTATTGTCATGAACGACAGTATGGGGTATCGACCCGTCCAATGGCATGCGAACTTTGCCGTCAGGTCATCGCTTAATGACTTGCTTCAGGTCCAAGGAGAACAACCTGTATGAGAAATATAACGTAGTGAAGAATTTCCAATACTGCGTGAATTGCTTGGCCCGATCTCATAGCACAGAAAAATGCACCAGTAACCACACATGTGTCGTGTGTCATGAGAAACTGCACCCATTTAGCAGAAATGAATTGAAGCAATTCACGCGGCCACTGACCCATTGTGCCCCCGATTAAGCAACTAATCAGACCCATATTTTGAGACAAAAAGAATTATGTCGATGTAGCTAACTTAGCCTGCTGTGTCGCATGATCTTGGCTGACCCACAGTATAATATTTATGCTGGACCCTAAAACTTATTTACGTAGAACGTAAACACAATGTGTATAAACACGCCAGACCCACTCGGTGCAGCGATACTCGCTGCATTGAGTTTTGACGTTAAAAGTGCAAGATCGTCACTCGTTTCGTATATCTTAAAACGTACACTCTCGACCCACCGGTCTTCGGACTTTTAAACAAAAAATATTAAATTCACTCGTCACCATACATAACATAAAAACCCGTCGGTCAAACGTACAATTCGGTCACGGTGACATAAACACACATTAATTAACAAATCAACAATCAACACAAACTCACAGCAACAAGGAATTCAATACATCACTTCTATAGAAGACGACAGAGGGATTTCTACAACAAATAAACTCAACCCCCAATTTACATAAACACCGATCCACTACTCGGACACTACGGTAACAAATTTTGTTATATTCAAATCCGCCAAATTACCAACCCATTCACCACCCGAACAGACATAATACACCAAAATTACACTGAAGCTAGTGCTACACTAAATAACTGTGTTTCAAATAAGTTACACATATAAACAACATTTAATTTCAATGTTATTGCATACATAAACATTTATATTTTGCATGACACTAACTTTAAATAAACTAGTACCACACTAAATAGTAATATTTCAAATAATGTACCATACTATATTTCAAGTAATTTAAATACTTAAAAATCAATCTTTTAACACACGTCATGTTAACTCTTGTGACTAATTTACATGAACAATTATATATTATACGAAAATTATATTAATTTTACATAAGTTACTTAGTACCACACCAGTGGTGTGACAACATATATTTGGAATAGTAAATAGTAAAAGATTCATGTTAATTAACAAAATCCGACTGCACAGCGCTGGATACTGACGCAGAAGATGCATAGATGATCGTTGGGGTCTTATGACTTTAATGGGGACACGTGGAAGGAGCACCAGCAGATTCAAAAATAAAGAAAAGGAAAACGAAAGCGGAGTAGCAGTATATTTGAAAACGTAGCAGGACACACTAAACACAAACTTGTTGTTATACCAAATACAAGTAGATTGCAATGATTGAATTTTAACAATAAACTACTATTGCCAAGATGCAGATAACAAGATGCAAAATGGACCTTGAAAATGTATAAAAAAAATCGAATTATTATGTCTTCAATCTTACATAGAGAAGAAGCAATTCAATATCGAACCACGAGGTTTTCTGATATCAACAATTCAGAAATCTATAATATCCTACATAACGCGACATGAGCACCAAGATGCAGATAACAAGATGCAAAATGGTCCTTGAAAATGAATAACAAAAAAATCGAATTATTATGTCTTCAATCTTACATAGAGAAGAAGCGATTCAATATCGAACCACGAGGTTTTCTGATATCAACAATTCAGAAATCTATAATATCCTTCATAACGCGACATGAGCACCAAGATGTTTCAAAATTTTTCACAAGATCGCAGAAAAGAACACTCATCTCGAACAAATCGTCAACCAAGTCAACGAGACCAAAGCTCTCCTGAACGACTTAGAGTCCAGCGCATCAACATGATGACGTCCACTGGATATAACACCATTTGCAAATTCGACAAGAACCATCGAAGCCCAACAGATCCAACGCACTTCATACAACGAACCATTGAAGATGCACAAGGTAAATCCCAGGCAACACACAGAAGAACAAGAGAAGAAATATGATCCAACAATAGGGCATACAAAAGTCACTTATGTGTCAAATATAAAATCAATATATTCATTTTAAAATACCAATAAACAGACAAAGACTCAATACACATATAGTCCCTTACCAGAGAGTTTGTTAGCAACAAATTCTTGATGAAAATCGCACATGAAGTATTTTACTCGACCGAGGTTGTCCATACATCTTCGAAAATTTCATCGTTGAAGAAAAAGGCAGGTTTTAGACGGTCGATCGTTATTACCGTATGTGATTCGTTTATTTCGATCGTAAACAGCTTTTCGTTTCTCTGCAGTACACGAAATGGACCATCGTAAGGTGGTTTAAGAGACCTCTTAATAGCTTGGCGCTCTTTTTGCCAAAGGGCCTCTTAATATCATGCATCCATTTGCGGTTTTTTGCTGAAGAACACCAGTCAGAGGCATCGACCATAACACAAATTAGTGCCTTCCAATGGATGTGCTAAGAGCGTAGCGTTAGATTCGACTTACATTTCTCAAAGACAGCTTGTGAGTGTTCATCCCAAACTATTGCAGACTTGTCGTTCTTCTTATTTCCTATTTGGAAAGCGAGAAGAGGCATTGGTGTTGGAGCGGAGTGCGGAAGAAACCTCCGGTAAAAATTGATCATAACGACAAATCTGCGTATTTTGTTAACAGTGGCTGGTATGAGAAAGTTTAGAATCGCGTCAACTTTTTCCGGCAGTGGTCGAATTCCATCCTTAAGTGTCCAAGAAATGTAACTTGCGACTTCCCAAAGTTGCACTTTGCGGTATTTACCATAACTCCATACTCGTTGAAGCGTTGAAATAAAAGCTCGAGATGCTTAAGGTGTTCCTCATGAGATGACGATGCTACGAGGACATCATCAATGTATGGATGCCAGAAATCTAGACCACGTAGAACTTCGTGCATAAACAGTTGAAAAGTTGGTCTTCAGGATGTTCTTCGGTGTCACGGGTATTTGATTGTAAGCTCGGATCAAGTCGATTGTTGAAAATATGGATTTTTGATGTAAACCATAGCCGAAGTCAGGCAAATGAGGAACGGGATACCTATCTGGAATGGTTATAGCATTTAATCGACGATAGTCTCTGCAAGGACGCCTCTGGCCATTTTTCTTCGGTATCATAAGTACTTTTCGATGGTCGACAAAGTCCAAGATCCATCATGTACTTGAATTGCCGTTTTGCAATTTCAAGTTGGTCCGGAGCAAGTCTTCGATACTTGGCAGAAACTGGATGACCAGTCGTTTCAATGACATGTTGAATATTGTGTTTGATGGACTTCGACGCAGTTGATGGATTGGTAATGTCTGGAAACCGTGAAAGCAAACAATGGTATTCGCTTGAATTTACCAATGTTTTGACTTCCAAAAGATGAGGTACAGCTTCGATGCATCCAATCGAAATTAGTCCAGTATAGCGGTCGATAAACTGCTTCTTCTGTACGTCGACCAGCAATCCGAAATGTCGTAAAAAATCTGCGCCAATGATTGGTTGGTTGACATCGGCTACTACGAATTTCCAAGTGAAAGAGCGACGGAGTCCGAATGTTGGAGTAATTATAGCATCACCGTATGTGTCGATCGTAGTGCCATTGGCAGCATATAGTTAAACATGCAAGACAGAAATGTCGGCTCCGGTATCCACGCGAAAATGCATGCGAAGATGCTTGTCGAAGATAAACAAACGGTTGGTTGCTGGGCATCGGTCACTAGATTCTTCTAGTACATTGCGTAATTATTTGTAGACGAACGACTATTCGGTTTTCTGTTGCGAGAGTTGGAACGATTTCTTAAATATTGATATGTCTTCATTTGCTGAATTGAAGCGGTAAGAGCATCGATTTGCTGACGAAGGTCATTTAATTCAGAGGAATCATGAAACGTGCGACGAAGGAGTACAGATATCGCCAATTTTATCTGCCATAGATGCCAAATTATCCAGCGACTCAGTCGATGTTGCATGAACTGCTTGGGTTTGCGATGGAAAACGTTGTAGCCACATTGTAAATTGAAAATCATCAGTAATTCCACCGCGGGAGAGGCTTCGCATTTCCCGTTGAAATTCGCTTGGTTTGCTATCACCGATGGTGAGCACGGTTAGCAGTTGGTCGATGTGTTGTTGCTTCAACTTACTGTATGGGTCTGATGGACGCTTCAAAATGATATCACTGACTTGAGATAGAAATTCTGGGTCAAGTTCCGAGAGCGTTCTGACTCAATGTGGAAGTTTTCAAATTGGGCCTAGAGTTGAGCAAACCACACAACAGGATTTTCTCTCCAAAATCTTGGAATCCTTAGCTTCGCGGTAGGATTTAAAATTGTTATGTATTGTAACAAAACAAAATTGATTTTAAAAATTATATTATTAACAAGTAAAATTAATAAGTGAAATTAATATATTAGTTGGTTACATATATATAAATTATCATCCAATTACAGGTATTAAATCGGTTGGATTGTCATTATAACTATTAACAAATATTACACAAGTATAAACAAAAGATATTAAAAAAAATATTTATATACAAGTAGTATAGATAGGGGACCCCCTCGCATCTGGCCCTCAACTTCCAATTGGATCCAATTTGAAGTTGGATAATCTAGTTGGATTATACTGGGCTACTAACTGTGATATCCAATCCAATTGTAGACCTATATAGCGCCGAAGGCAAAAATAGAGCGCCGCAGGCAGTAGTATAGATAGGGGACCCCTGATTCTTCTGTCATAGGCTCTTTGGCAAAAAGAGCGCCAAACTACGTTTAATCGCAGTTTATGCAAATACTTGCTGGAATTCCTATTTGAATACTTGTTAGAATACTTGCTGGAATTCCTATTGGAATACTTGTTAGAATACTTGCTGGAATTCCTATTAGAATAATTTTGGGATTACTAGTTGGTATTTTAATTTTGCTGTTGTTGGTATCATGTAATGTATGGGATTAGTTTTATAGACTAGTATCATACAGTTTTCGATTGAAGAATACATGCTTCAGGTTCAGGTATAAGCATTGGGTGGGATCAGTGTTTTGGCGAGAGTCTGCAAAGACTCGGAGAGGGATCAGTGTTTTTGTGAGAGTCTGCAAATGATCGGAGAGGGATCAGTGTTTTGCGAGAGCCTGCAAATGCTCGGAGAGGCATCAGTATTTTTGCGAGAGTCTGCAAGAGATGCAGAGAAAAAAAATCATGTATACGTATCGCAGGTACTTGAAGATTGTGGGATATTTTTTATGTTGACCTTTTTAATTATATCAGAGGGTGGGATCGTTTTTTTGTATATTACCATTTTTAGTTAGAACAAAGGTTCATGCAACCGTAATAAAAAAAATGGGATAGTTTTTTATATTGACCTTTTTTAGTTAGAACAAAGGTAAATGCAATCGTCATAAAATTTCTAGTTTATGACGTCATTAAAAAAGATAATAAAAAGGTTTTCTATTGATTTTTCTATTGATCGTTTTCAAGAACAAACATGATCCTTGAACCTGTCATAAAATGTCCGAAACTGAACTGTCAATTTAATGTGAACGTGTCTGTCGCAGTGTGGGATCGTTTTTATATTGACCTTTTTTAGTTATTACAATAGAACAAAGGTAAATGCAACCGTCATAAAATTTCTAGTTTATGACGTCATTAAAAAAGATAATAAAAAAGTTTTCTATTGATTTTTCTATTGATCGTTTTCAAGAACAAACATGATCCTTGACCTGTCATAAAATGTCCGAAACTGAACTGTCAATTTAATGTGAACGTGTCTGTCGCAGTGTGGGATCGTTTTTATATTGACCTTTTTTAGTTATTACAATAGAACAAAGGTAAATGCAACCGTCATAAAATTGTTATTGAATGGTTTTTGTTTTTTTTAATTGAGGGTTGAGATCATTTTCGATAAAATACATAATCCTTGGAAATTCTGAAATGTCCGAGTTCGATTAGATTTTCTTTCTTTTGGAATCAGTTACAAATCGCTCCTCCGCGTAACGTGTGCATTGAATAAATTGTTTGTAAAATTTTATATAAAGTTTAAATAAAGTGTTAAAAAAATATTATTTTTTAAATCGAATTAAAAAAATAAAATATAGTTTATCAACTTTTTTTTGTTAAATTTAAAACAAATTAAAAAAAAACAATACAAACATGTTCCTGTGTAATAAGTGTAACGAAATCTTCAATATCTTTTTAAAACCGAAGCATGAATCCGAATGCAATGGCGAGAAATTGGCATTCAGGGACTATGACGCTCACAGGGCAGCAGCAGCACCTAGCAGCCACCAAGCAGCACCAAGCATGCATCATGCAGTAGTATCTATCAGACAACAAGCTGCACCAAGCATGCATCATGCAACCGCACCAAGAAGACACCAAGCAGCACCAAGCAGCACCAAGCAGACTACAAAATTCAAGCATTATAAGTATCTCTGATGATGATGATGAAAATAGAGACCATCATCATCTAATATAAATAAGAAATGCTGCTCCACTTTCTAACCAACCCAAAAGGAGAAGAAGTGCTCCAAACAGACCATCGATGCGAGTGGATCCTGATGTCATCGATATCGATGATAGTATTATAACTATCGAATCAACACATCAATGCACACCATCACCAATAGTCAGCTCTATCCTACCAGAACAATTCTTTTCTGAAGATTATCAACCTGCTCAGGATATTTGGAACGATAGGGAGTTAATTGAAAATACTTCGACTCCAATAGAACGCTCTATATATGAGCCTGCACAAAATATTTTGGACACTGAGGAGTATTCACAGGAGTATTTACTTACACCAATGCACACCATCACCAATAGTCAGCACTATCCTACCAGAACAATTCCTTTCTGAAGTTTGTCAACCTGCTCAGGATATTTGGAATGATAGGGAGTATATGGAAAATACTTCGTCCTCAATAGAACGACCTCTATATGAGCCTGCTCAAAATATTCTGGATGATGAGGAGTATTCACAGTCGGCATTAGCAGATGTAGCCTATAATTTTGCTAGCGGAACTTTTTCTATTGTCGAGACGACAAATGAACCAGTTATAAAGTCTAATATTGAATTAACCTCCGATGATTTGGAGGAAGCTTGTTTGGAAGAAATAGTAAAAAGAGCGGAAGAGGATTATTATAAAAAAAAGAACTGGGGTTGGTATGACAACGACCAAATATTTTTAGATTTAGTTATATAAAAATATATATTTATATACATTAAAACAATCAAATGTATTTTTATGTCTATTTGTCTCATGTACATACTCATGTAAATACGTCCAATAGAAAATAAACAAATTCTTTATTATATTTTAAAAGAAGATTTTTATTACTTTCAAAATATATGCATCTCTTTTAACATACATAATTTAATGTTTCAATGCTTGTTTTTTTTGTCTCTTTCACATAATTTTTCAAAACAGTTTTAATTCGTATATATAACACCTTCAGTTTGTAAAATTTAGTTAGTCTAAAAAAAGAATCAATTGGAAACAATCATGGTAAGAAAAACATTTTGTGCTTTATTATAAATATAGTTTTTAATAGTTATTAAAATTTCTTTAGGCTTTACTTCACCAATTAAACAACTGTCAGATTGGGATATACAGATAGATGATAGATGATCTCAAAGATAGATGATCTCAAAATTGGATTTGAGTATAATATTACAGGATGTAAATTGAAGGAAACCCAATATGGTGATAAAATGGTATTGACACTAATGGACGAAGATAGCTCTCCTCTGTGGATATTTTTACCAAAACGAATTGGAGAGGTTTTTCAAACAAAAAACCCATATAAAAAATTAAAGGATAATGGCATTAATAGTGTTATTTTTAAAGGAAGAGATAAAGCCAAATATAATATGGCGGTTTTTGAATTCAATAGTATAAATATTATAGATGAAAATAAATAAAATATTTTGTAAAGAATATATATAAATATATAAAAAAACATTAAATCAATATATTTATAATTTTTTATTTTTTAAACTTTTTCTTATACATTTTTAAAATAATAATAGCAATATATTTGAAATTAGTTTTGTTAAAAAGGTGTTGAAAATAATTCATACTTTTATGTTGGCATTTGTATAAGGAAAATAATACACAATAATATCCACAAGTATTGGAAAATTTTCCTTGTATTTGATATTTATTATAAATCATTTTTTTGCTATTTCTATTGATAAAGTTTATAAATTCTCGCTTAAGAGGTGGTTGTTCAGAGGTGTCAAAATATTCGGCATTATTTTTGGTATCAAAGTAAAATGCAATCCAGTGAGAGCCAGATGCATAAGAAGGGTCAGTATTTGCTATTAGAACTGCTGGTTTAGTTACGGTTTTTGGTAATTGATCCGATGAGAATACTCCTTTAAAATATCGTTTGGTAAAAGAATTTTTACTCAGATCATTTCTTATGTGCAACGTATTCATATTTATAATGTTATTCGAACGTTTCGATTTCTATCAATGTCTAGCATTGAATCATATTCACTGTATACAATGCAAGTTATAGCTTCGTCCAATGGTTTGGAAAATCTTCCTTCAATTCGAATGGTTCCTTGATTTAATAAGTTTGCACACATGTGTGTATTTGATTGATCAGCAGTCAGATCAAATGCCAAAATGAAGAATCCGTTATCAAACAAGTCTTTCGTTATATGGTTTCCTTTATCAAAATATTTAATGCCATTTCCTTTGAATAGCAAATTGTAGCCTCTTGAGCTTATTCCATTGGTATCATTTTGATAATCAAATTCTAATGGTTGAGAAGGTACTTGTACGCCATTTATCGATAAATTAAATCTTTGTAAATTAAAATGTTTAAATTCAAATGGATTGAGTTTTCTATCTCCTGTATATGCTTTATTTAGCACCATGCAAAATGACAAATAGTTTGGTAACTGGCCAATCACCACATTATCAATTGATAATGAATGATTACCTGGATAAAGTGTGAATGACTTTACTTCTACTCTGCTATAGGGATATATAGCGTTTTTGTTTTGTAATACTTTATGATGAGCGAGAAGTAGTCCTGGATTAATTGTAACATGATTCATAAATAATTGTGCCTCCAAAATGTTTAGTGATGATTCGCCAGTTGTATCCATTACATAAAATGCTGATTTCTCTAATTTGAATGTAATTCTCAGATCAACATTGTTTAGCAATAACTTGGTTTGATTGAAAATATCTCCATGCACTTTTTCATATAGTTCAACTTTATTACTTTTTTGGAAAATAAGTTTTCGTGTGTCTAATGCAGTATTACTGGCCGACTCAGCAGCAGTATCTGGATACCAACCTGATGTTGTTAAATGTGTTTTGCTGGCATCCGTTCCATAGTTTAATAGAGTTTGTATATATGAACGATAATGATAATTATTATCGCTCTGTGAAATCAATACATTGTTTAAATATACTGAAGAGCTTCTGAATATTGAGTGAAGAATATTATTAACTACTCCCACAGAACCATCAGTTAAATTGTTATTATGTATATCTTTTAATTGTACCACAAGTCGTAAATAAACACTAGATAAACCTCTATACGTTTCACCATTTCCCAAACATACAAATTCAATTGTTCCAGCATTATCTAGAGAAGCGATCGGATTGTATGCAACTTCTTCTGTGCGTAAAACACTATTTTGAATTGGTAGAGGTTCGAATAAATCAAGCTCGCTTTTCATGCACTCCATTTGTCGGTTTTATTTACCGTATTTTTTTATGAGAAAATATCCTTGGATAAGTTTTTTTTTGTTTTACGTATATATTTACGTATTTTTTTGAAACGTTTGCTGTTGGTTGTTTTCCTAGAATGACGAGTTCGTTTGGGGTTCTTCCGTTTTATATTATTTTTTCCCGATCCTTTTTGAAATTTTTTAGAAATTTTATTGACAGCCTTATTTGTGAGGTTGGCTATAGCATCTCTACCTTGTTCTTCCAAAATATTTCTCAGCGGTTTTTTTCCAAAATCATTAATAATAGTTTTTCCAGATTCAATTGCCTGATTTTTTAAAGCATTGAATCCCGAAAGAAATAAAGGCTTTAAATTTCTATACAACCCAGCAAAGAATGATCCAATTCCTCTGCCTTGTTGTATTAATCTCGGTGCTATATATAGAGTTCCAATATGACTTATTCCGGATCCCGATTGATTAAGATAGTAGTGCGTGTAAAGTTGCTCCATGCTTGTTGTTTTTAAATATGAGTTAATTATTACTGTTCATCCTCATTTATAGTCTTTTATTCCTTTTTCGAAAGTGAAGAGTTAAATATATTGGTATGCTGCTAGGTTTAAAATAAACTTTATGCCCTTTTAAATCACTTATTAAAACAGAGATATCTTTAATAGTCAATATTTCAAGAGGATAATATTCTACAAATGGGAATCTTATTAGTTGTCGAAGTCCATTGTATGCTAGTATTTTTATACATCTTAAATTAGTGTCACCAACACACCTTGGTTTAATTATATCAGTGTACACTAATAAAATGTCTGGTACTACAGCCTCGGGTACACTCGTTATATTATCTATATATCTATGATTTACAAATATTTCAGTAAGTCCAACTTCCCAATCCTCAGTTATTTGCGTAGGAATATTTATTATGTTGGTAAATGCAGATTGTACATTTTTAGTGTATACACTCATAGAGTTATTACTCAAAAGAGACACAAAAAATTCGCATAAGTTGTTCATTACAGCGTTTATCGACGTATAATAAAGCAATTTACTCAATGTTGTATTTTATATTCTATAATGATATCCAGTCAACATCATTTTCTCCATATTGAATCGATTTGATAGAACTTTTAATTTTATATGGTTGACTGAAAACTAGATATTTTTTCTCTTTTTTCTTTAACTTAGTTTCATAGATAGCTCCCGTTTTTTCTAGGATTGTCCATAGTACTATTTAAATTTGGTGTCATATCTAACAATTTTCTTTTTACTTGCTTAGGAGTCGATGTAGTCGGAACAGCAGTTTTGTTTATTTTATATTTTATGGGTATTGCGGAGATTTTACTTGTTTTAGGATTAACCGTTTTACTTGAAGATATATTTTCTTCATTTTAAAGTTTTTTTTGATCATCAATGTGTGGCATTGATATTGATTTTATTTTTTCTGTAATTCGTGGAGTGAACTCATTAGTAAAGTCACTTGTCTGAGTTCCAATGTCTTTTTTGTCGTTTTTATGATCACCTTGATTACTTTCTTCTAATTGTTTAGGAATCTTTAAATTGCGTTTTAAATAGAAATATTTATTCAATTCTTGTTGAATACTTAGCCATTTATTAAAATCGGTTGTATTTTTATTTGAGAATATTGGTAAAAGTTTTCTATTCAAAAATATTGATGCTGAAGAGTCATTTAAGATCATATTATATGTATTTGGATGTACAAGTAATACTTTATTTAATTTTAATTAGGCATTTTCAATTAATTTTCCAATTATGCCGGATAGTAACGAAGATATAAGCACTGGTAAGAATCCTCCTTTCTGAATAAGAACTTTTCGTTTCGAGCTCAGTGATCGCTTTGAGCATGCCAGATATCTAAGCACTTTTTTATACTTTTCTAAATACTGTTTATCCTTAGTTTTTAATTTATTATTTCCTCTAAGTGTATTATTAGAAATTTCTGCAATTGCCTTAATAAGATCAGGAGTTGAGTTTTTTAATATAGCTTTCCTTAATTTGATATCAGCATTTTTGATCGTGTATAAAATATGCTTGTTTTCCTTCAATCGCTTTAGATTCTTTTTGTAAACCATTTTCACTTGTATCGCAGTCACAATAACAAAACTCTCTGTCAAATATATTTGTTCGATATCTTAAAAGATCATTTACGTTTTGAGTAAGATCAATTAGTAAATAGCCATGTGGTTCATCAGTGACCTCTTTATATATCCTCATCAACTCTTTTGAATTTTCAGGACAAATTTGTCTGGCCAAATGCTGAAATTGAAGTTTATATCGAGGATTTTTAAATACTACAATATATTTTGTATTTAATGAAATGTCTCGAGTATGAGAGGATTTATGAAAAATATTTTGAGTTCCAACAATTATAGACAAATTTCGATGATGCGATCCTTTTGTGAAAAGTTCACAGATTTCTTTATTGAATGCCCCCATCATTAGATCGTCCAAAATAATAAGGACTGGTTCATTTAATTCGTTTTCGAAATTATCAGGTATTCCTTTAATATATTCTATATTGTTTAATGATGGTTTTGCATGCTCTTCACCATAGCACCAAATAACTCTATTAATACGCTTGCTAATCAACATATCTCTGTTTTCTAACAAATTTTTCAAAAATGTTGTTTTTCCTGAACCTGATGGTCCGCTAATTAACATTGTAAATGGATGAATAAATTGATAAAACATTTTATATGGTTGAACTATATAATACGAATGAAAGATATTTTGATTTTATTTTTTATATATACTCATTTATTTAATTAAATTAATGTGTGTACTAAACCTAATTCTTAAATATAACTTCATAAGTTTTTCAATCTTTACACAGGTAAACTTGAAGTCTGAACATTCGCAAGTATCTGGTCCGCATGTTGTTTCATTTTTAGACCAACAACAGCATACATAGTGTTTACCATTGATTGAATGCACCTGTTCCATATGCTGATATTGTTTTAAAGATTCGATGTGATCTAAAATTTCCAATTTATGATCCTCAAATAATACATTTTCAAACTCCTCTAAAAAACTTTTAACAGTCAATAGATCCATCCTAACTGTAAATTATTTTACGTGTATCTTCGATGAAATTCAAAACTGGACTAGAATCAATCGACCCAGCATTCAGAACTCAAGTTATATATATATATATATATATATATATATATATATATATATATATATATATATATATATATAAACATAAAAAAAATAATTTTATTTTGTATATATTTACTATATAATAATTTCATTATATTATGTAATAATTTCACAATATTATGTTATAATTTCACAATATTATACCAGAATTCACAATATTCATTAGAACAAAAGTAGTTTTTTTCCAAGTGTACGAATATTTTAAAAACATTATTTAGAGCGCATTTGTATCGAAAATCTGGATGTTGCTGGCAATTTGTAAAGTAGTCTGGTAAATTACCTAAACTCATATCAACATTAATATTAATTACTTTTGAAGATACAAATCGTTCTAAGAAATCTTTTTTATGTTGTCCTACAACAAAGATAGTATTATATTTCTTAAGAGATCCCAAAATATCTGATACGTTTAAATAATCGATGAATCCATCGGTCCAATCCAGTCCGTTAACATGTCTTTTACAGAACATATGTCTCCGTTTCGAAGCACTATCTAGTTCATTGTATGAATACGGAGATTTAAAAAGATAGTAGTTAGGTATTACTGAGCCTCCACTCATATACGCCAACTCTTTAATGAATACTTGGTTACCATTTCCGGTTACGTATTGAAAATCAACTATGACAGACTTCTCTTTCTCAACTGCGTTCATTTTAAATTTGATGATATTTACTAACTGAACTATTTAAAAATTTTGAACTGGTTATATAGCTAGCATTTCACCAGAAATAATTTAGTGTACCTTGGTTTGTTTCAAAAGATGGATCAACAGCAGGAAAATAAAAGTTTAATTCATAATGTAAGAAAGAGACAGGAACATGAAATTATATTTGGATTGGAAAATTATATCAGTGCTAATATAAAAATTAAGTGTGGATTTTCAACAACGCGGAACTTTAAACCAATGATATGGATTCAATGTAACAAGAAAAATTTCATTGGTTTAGAAAGAGATGAATGGATACATCTTATGGCATACAAAGAATACATACAATTAAAACTGGACCATCATAAGTTTCTTTCTCCAGACACAATATTAGATGATCCCACATTACATAATTTGAATTGTGAATTTAAGTATCGAAAAGGTGATAGAAGGTGTACATTGTTTTTAAAACAGAATGGACATATTGCTGAAATAGACAATGATGCCTGGACGAATATAATACGTATTGGAATTTTTGTATCATCATTTCTTTGTTGGAATTCAATATTACAACAGCAAATTTAAAATTTTTACCATAATAAGTTTATTCCAAAATGTTTTGAACTAAAAAAATATGATGTACAATTAAATGAATTGACTGGAATTTATGATAGAGATTTTAAAATAGAGTTAACTAGATTATGTTATGAAATTTCCAAAAAAATGCAAAAACAAATAAAAAATGATGTAAAACAATATAAATTAATAACAAAATCCAAAGAGACAACTGTATAAATATAAAATAAATTCTATTTTTTAAAACAATATAAATATATATATATATATTAAAATGTCTAAGCAAGCAGTAGTAAGTGAAATTCATAGATCAGCTAGAAAAAATTTCCCTAGAAGAAGATTTATACAAAAAGGTTTAAACGATACTTGGCAAATTGATTTGGTAGAAATGATTCCGTATCAATCCCTAAATAACGGTTACAAATACTTACTTACTGTTATTGCTACTTTTTCTAAGTTTGCATATGGAATTCCAGTAAAAACAAAAAAATCGCAAGACGTCACTTCAGCAATGCCAATCATATTAAACAATTCAACAGTTTCAACGAAAAATATTCAATCTGATCAGGATAAAGAGTTTTTTAATAAAGAATTCAAAAGTCTAATGAATCAATATAATATTAATCATTATCATACGTATACTCATATGAAAGCGTCTATATGTGAAAGGTTTAATAGAACACTAAAAAGTAAAATGTGGAAAATGTAGAAGGCAACTATAAATGGATTAATTCTATAGAAAAATTGTTAAATGAATACAACACCACTTGGCATAGAACTATAAAAATGAAACAAATTGAAATAACTAAAAGAAATGAAAAAATTTTGTTTAAAACAGTTTATAATTTTCCTAAAGTATTTCCTAAGCCTAAATTTTATATAGATGATCACGTTAGAATAAGTAAATATAAGGGTATATTTTTTAAGGGATATGAACCAAATTGGTCTACAGAAATATTTACAATTCACATGGTCAAAATATAAAGCCAGCGACTTATATTTTAAAAGATTATAAGGGAAATATAATTCAAGATTCATTTTATGAATATGAACTTTAAAGAGTATATATATATATATATATAAATATATATATATATTTATATATATATATATATATATATATATATATATATATATATATATATATATATATATATATATATGTTTATAATTGTATAACTATATAAATAAGAAATAATTTTAATTAAATATATGTCCATATCCGTTTTTGTAAATTATATTTGTACTATTTTATTGATGACAATATACATTTAATAAAAAATAAAAATAAAATAAAACAAAAAAGTGTTGTTTTTTTTTATATATTTATTTCACAGGTGGTGGATTCAAATGAAAAAAAAAGAAATAATTTGTTTTTTAGGTATTCTTCGGTTTTTTTCTCAATATATTTTAGCCAAAAGTAGGAACTGAGTTTGAAAATGAGCCAAATCGGTCAACGGACACGCCCACCTCCCATACAAGTCACTTTTATATAACTCTTTCGGAACTAATAACTCGAAAAGTATTCAAGGTATAGTTATAAAATTTAAAAGCGATTGTTAGAATTCACCTAAAAATATGTAGTCCAAAAATGGGCGTGATCCGCCCACTTTTTTTTTTCATTATTTCACGGGTTTTCATAGTGAAAATTTGATCCGTAAATTATTAAAATCAAATCTATGAAATATTAGCCTTTCAAAATTTTAAATATAGGCGTGGTCCGCCCAATTATATTTTTCAATTTTTTTTTTAGTTTTTTGTACTTTATATAAATTTTTTAATTTATGGGGATATAAGTCGTAAATTCCTGATATATGAATAATATTCCGAGGGTGGGGAGGTTCAGCATAATTAAAAATTTAAAATTAAGGTATACAATTAAATATTCCACATTAATATCCCCACCAAAGGTGTAGGGTATTCCATAGTCGGGCCCGACCGACTATAAAAATCCGCCCCATGTGACCGAACTTACCCATGTGACCTAACTTTCCCAACTCGTTTTCAATGAGATATGAATCTTTATCTCCAACTCTTTAAAGTTCATATTCATAAAATGAATCTTGAATTATATTTCCCTTATAATCTTTTAAAATATAAGTCGCTGGCTTTATATTTTGACCATGTGAATTGTAAATATTTCTGTAGACCAATTTGGTTCATATCCCTTAAAAAATATACCCTTATATTTACTTATTCTAACGTGATCATCTATATAAAATTTAGGCTTAGGAAATACTTTAGGAAAATTATAAACTGTTTTAAACAAAATTTTTTCATTTCTTTTAGTTATTTCAATTTGTTTCATTTTTATAGTTCTATGCCAAGTGGTGTTGTATTCATTTAACAATTTTTCTATAGAATTAATCCATTTATAGTTGCCTTCTACATTTTCCACATTTTACTTTTTAGTGTTCTATTAAACCTTTCACATATAGACGCTTTCATATGAGTATACGTATGATAATGATTAATATTATATTGATTCATTAGACTTTTGAATTCTTTATTAAAAAACTCTTTATCCTGATCAGATTGAATATTTTTCGTTGAAACTGTTGAATTGTTTAATATGATTGGCATTGCTGAAGTGACGTCTTGCGATTTTTTTGTTTTTACTGGAATTCCATATGCAAACTTAGAAAAAGTAGCAATAACAGTAAGTAAGTATTTGTAACCGTTATTTAGGGATTGATACGGAATCATTTCTACCAAATCAATTTGCCAAGTATCGTTTAAACCTTTTTGTATAAATCTTCTTCTAGGGAAATTTTTTCTAGCTGATCTATGAATTTCACTTACTACTGCTTGCTTAGACATTTTAATATATATATATATATTTATATTGTTTTAAAAAATAGAATTAATTTTATATTTATACAGTTGTCTCTTTGGATTTTGTTATTAATTTATATTGTTTTACATCATTTTTTATTTGTTTTTGCATTTTTTTGGAAATTTCATAACATAATCTAGTTAACTCTATTTTAAAATCTCTATCATAAATTCCAGTCAATTCATTTAATTGTACATCATATTTTTTTAGTTCAAAACATTTTGGAATAAACTTATTATGGTAAAAATTTTAAATTTGCTGTTGTAATATTGAATTCCAACAAAGAAATGATGATACAAAAATTCCAATACGTATTATATTCGTCCAGGCATCATTGTCTATTTCAGCAATATGTCCATTCTGTTTTAAAAACAATGTACACCTTCTATCACCTTTTCGATACTTAAATTCACAATTCAAATTATGTAATGTGGGATCATCTAATATTGTGTCTGGAGAAAGAAACTTATGATGGTCCAGTTTTAATTGTATGTATTCTTTGTATGCCATAAGATGTATCCATTCATCTCTTTCTAAACCAATGAAATTTTTCTTGTTACATTGAATCCATATCATTGGTTTAAAGTTCCGCGTTGTTGAAAATCCACACTTAATTTTTATATTAGCACTGATATAATTTTCCAATCCAAATATAATTTCATGTTCCTGTCTCTTTCTTACATTATGAATTAAACTTTTATTTTCCTGCTGTTGATCCATCTTTTGAAACAAACCAAGGTACACTAAATTATTTCTGGTGAAATGCTAGCTATATAACCAGTTCAAAATTTTTAAATAGTTCAGTTAGTAAATATCATCAAATTTAAAATGAATTTTATTTTTATTTTTTATTAAATGTATATTGTCATCAATAAAATAGTACAAATATAATTTACAAAAACGGATATGGACATATATTTAATTAAAATTATTTCTTATTTATATAGTTATACAATTATAAACATATATATATATATATATATATATATATATATATATATATATATATATATATATATATATATAAATATATATATATATATATTTATATATATATATATATATATATATATATATATATATATATATACAGGTTATTTACATAGAATTTAAAGTATCGGATATTTTGTAGTGACCCCATGCTAATGTAGACATTCCATCAGGTAATATATTCCGTTTATCGTCTTTGTAATTAAGGCTGATTTTATTAGATATTTCTGTATAAAGCTGATGAGATCTACTTCTAATAACCCTCTGTTGCCCATAGAATGTTTTTTTGGTTCTAATACACTCTACATAGTCGCTATAGTCAATATTTCTTACTATTGCATTTTTAATCCATATATATAGCTTCGATGTTTTTACTTTTATTCTTCAAAAAATTATAATAAAAATCATACATCAACCACTTTGAAAGTTCGAAAACCACTACGCCTACATAAATTGGTTTATCGTAACAAATCTCTAATTTTGTCAACTCAATTCCGACTAATTCATCACTAAAAATTTCAATACTATGAAAATTTGATTTAGCTATAAGCTGTCTATACCCCTCAGAATTTTGTCGTAACATCCCTTCGCTTTTCAACATTTTCCATAGTTTTTCCATACACCGCGTTATTCATTAATTTATAGAAATTTTTCTCAAATTCATTAGTAGCGGTCTTTCTTTTTTTTTATTTAAGTTGATGTACGGTTCTAACCACGAACTTTGTTTAAATGTTAAAACACGATGAATTTTCTTCAAAATTAATCCATGTTGTAAACATAACTGCAATTTTTTTATATGAATTATATATTTTTCTTTATCGTGAAGGTCGGCAATTAGTTTATTGTTTTTTCCTCCCATGGGAATTTTATTTTCCGGACAAAACGGTAAGCAATTATGACTATCAAGTATGAAATTGGGATATACTAGATCTACTTCTAGTATATATCCATTAGAATCATTACAAGATAGTGTATAAAAATCTATTTCTGCAATTTCTGTGTCTGTCAAAAATTTAAAATCAGAGAGTGGGAGTTTTTGCGACATTGCCCATCCATATAAATTATTCGCATCTACATAGGCCAAATAATTTTCTTTTATACTGGTGTTAAATTCAGCTGTCAAATATTTATTATTAGCTTTTGAAATTCTGTGAGTGCATTGAGTTAAACCGCCACGCACTCCTACTTTTAGAAAATTGTGAATTTCAACATCGCTAATTAATTATAATTCTACCTTTGTTAGCTTTAGCATTGCGTCCCAAGACAGAGAAGGAACTGTGACATAATTGCACGGATCTAAATTATAATTTTTTTTACATATGTTTCTAAAGTTTTCAAAAACATCTGCTAAGATCAGTACATCACTTTCCAAATATAATAGCATATATTCTCGTAACGTCTTACAGTTAAATGTATTCCACACTTTTTGAGCGAATGCATAGTCTTCATTAGCACACGCCCTGTCGTCTAATGAATTATAAAATTTGTCTATTGTAGGCAAAGTGATGTCATCTAAAACGTCAAAACTACTCAAATAATCATAAGGAAATACCCCCTTCCTCCTCAAAAGATCAAATATATCTACATTAGCATGCTCATGTTTTAACAATTTAAAATTTTCTTTATTCATATATGAGGCTAATTTTTCTAAACTAGAATTTAGAAACCTATTTGAATCTATAAAATTAATATTAAATCTAAGATTTTTCCCAACCATATTTTTTTTTGTTATTGCAATATACAATTCTTTATTACATGGGATAGCTTTTAAATTACCACCCAATTTTTTAATAAATAAATGTATATCATAACGTGATAAATTATGAAAAATAACAGGAAAAAAAGGATATTTAAAATTAAAGGTTTTCTTACATTTTTCATGAATTGGTCCCACGTATTCACCAGTAAAAAAATTGTAAAATGTCCGTCGTTCAGCATCATGTATTTGCTTCTCGCACGCACAACATTCAGCCAGATCCTGATACATTTCATCAAGGGGCGAAAGATTGCACTGCTCCTGAGCTGGTTTTATCATATATTTTTGATGGAGAATATTCAGTTTATTTTCTAATCCATCGATGAATTTTTCGACGCAATCCTTTCCTAGAAAAAAATTGAATAGTAAATGACAGTTCTTTTTAATTTTTATATTATATTCTAATTACTTTCATATGTAAAACGTTCATTTAATTCTGAATTAAATGTATGACATACGTAAAAGGAATCCGCACAGGCTTGATGTTGTTGTACTTTTGTTGTAGATGGGTTCTCAGTGCTTGGCATAGTGTTGTGATAAGGTACCAACACTGCTTCCATATCCGCATATACTACTACCGGAGGAGACATTTGTTTTTCAAACCGCTGAAACTTCACAACAGTTCCATATTCAGGAAATCTTGCTGACACTTTTCCACATTCTTTTTGGTTGTGTTTTTTGGAATCAGTGAAATAATAGCTCAAGCAAAAATCACAAAATTGTCCGGCTTTATGACTTCGTGTAAATTGTTTTTTAATGAGTCGTTCCATTTCTCTTATGAGACAATAATGAAAAATAGTTGACTCATTATTTTGAATCATCAACAACTTTATATGGAAACTTCGCACAGCTTAAGTTGCTCTAGATGGTCCAATTATTTCAGATTTACGTTCCTTAATCCCAGATTTATCTTTGATTTCATACACATTTATACTAAATTGTGTATTGTTTTTTTCAAAGATTTGAATATCCTTTACCATTGTTGGAAAGTTCACAGATTTCTTTATTGAATGCCCCCATCATTAGATCGTCCAAAATAATAAGGACTGGTTCATTTAATTCGTTTTCGAAATTATCAGGTATTCCTTTAATATATTCTATATTGTTTAATGATGGTTTTGCATGCTCTTCACCATAGCACCAAATAACTCTATTAATACGCTTGCTAATCAACATATCTCTGTTTTCTAACAAATTTTTCAAAAATGTTGTTTTTCCTGAACCTGATGGTCCGCTAATTAACATTGTAAATGAATGAATAAATTGATAAAACATTTTATATGGTTGAACTATATAATACGAATGAAAGATATTTTGATTTTATTTTTTATATATACTCATTTATTTAATTAAATTAATGTGTGTACTAAACTTAACTCTTAAATATAACTTCATAAGTTTTTCAATCTTTACACAGGTAAACTTGAAGTCTGAACATTCGCAAGTATCTGGTCCGCATGTTGTTTCATTTTTAGACCAACAACAGCATACATAGTGTTTACCATTGATTGAATGCACCTGTTCCATATGCTGATATTGTTTTAAAGATTCGATGTGATCTAAAATTTCCAATTTATGATCCTCAAATAATACATTTTCAAACTCATCTAAAAAACTTTTAACAGTCAATAGATCCATCCTAACTGTAAATTATTTTACGTGTATCTTCGATGAAATTCAAAACTGGACTAGAATCAATCGACCCAGCATTCAGAACTCAAGTTATATATATATATATATATATATATATATATATATATATATATATATATATATATATATATATATATATAAACATAAAAAAAATAATTTTATTTTGTATATATTTACTATATAATAATTTCATTATATTATGTAATAATTTCACAATATTATGTTATAATTTCACAATATTATACCAGAATTCACAATATTCATTAGAACAAAAGTAGTTTTTTTCCAAGTGTACGAATATTTTAAAAACATTATTTAGAGCGCATTTGTATCGAAAATCTGGATGTTGCTGGCAATTTGTAAAGTAGTCTGGTAAATTACCTAAACTCATATCAACATTAATATTAATTACTTTTGAAGATACAAATCGTTCTAAGAAATCTTTTTTATGTTGTCCTACAACAAAGATAGTATTATATTTCTTAAGAGATCCCAAAATATCTGATACGTTTAAATAATCGATGAATCCATCGGTCCAATCCAGTCCGTTAACATGTCTTTTACAGAACATATGTCTCCGTTTCGAAGCACTATCTAGTTCATTGTATGAATACGGAGATTTAAAAAGATAGTAGTTAGGTATTACTGAGCCTCCACTCATATACGCCAACTCTTTAATGAATACTTGGTTACCATTTCCGGTTACGTATTGAAAATCAACTATGACAGACTTCTCTTTCTCAACTGCGTTCATTTTAAATTTGATGATATTTACTAACTGAACTATTTAAAAATTTTGAACTGGTTATATAGCTAGCATTTCACCAGAAATAATTTAGTGTACCTTGGTTTGTTTCAAAAGATGGATCAACAGCAGGAAAATAAAAGTTTAATTCATAATGTAAGAAAGAGACAGGAACATGAAATTATATTTGGATTGGAAAATTATATCAGTGCTAATATAAAAATTAAGTGTGGATTTTCAACAACGCGGAACTTTAAACCAATGATATGGATTCAATGTAACAAGAAAAATTTCATTGGTTTAGAAAGAGATGAATGGATACATCTTATGGCATACAAAGAATACATACAATTAAAACTGGACCATCATAAGTTTCTTTCTCCAGACACAATATTAGATGATCCCACATTACATAATTTGAATTGTGAATTTAAGTATCGAAAAGGTGATAGAAGGTGTACATTGTTTTTAAAACAGAATGGACATATTGCTGAAATAGACAATGATGCCTGGACGAATATAATACGTATTGGAATTTTTGTATCATCATTTCTTTGTTGGAATTCAATATTACAACAGCAAATTTAAAATTTTTACCATAATAAGTTTATTCCAAAATGTTTTGAACTAAAAAAATATGATGTACAATTAAATGAATTGACTGGAATTTATGATAGAGATTTTAAAATAGAGTTAACTAGATTATGTTATGAAATTTCCAAAAAAATGCAAAAACAAATAAAAAATGATGTAAAACAATATAAATTAATAACAAAATCCAAAGAGACAACTGTATAAATATAAAATAAATTCTATTTTTTAAAACAATATAAATATATATATATATATTAAAATGTCTAAGCAAGCAGTAGTAAGTGAAATTCATAGATCAGCTAGAAAAAATTTCCCTAGAAGAAGATTTATACAAAAAGGTTTAAACGATACTTGGCAAATTGATTTGGTAGAAATGATTCCGTATCAATCCCTAAATAACGGTTACAAATACTTACTTACTGTTATTGCTACTTTTTCTAAGTTTGCATATGGAATTCCAGTAAAAACAAAAAAATCGCAAGACGTCACTTCAGCAATGCCAATCATATTAAACAATTCAACAGTTTCAACGAAAAATATTCAATCTGATCAGGATAAAGAGTTTTTTAATAAAGAATTCAAAAGTCTAATGAATCAATATAATATTAATCATTATCATACGTATACTCATATGAAAGCGTCTATATGTGAAAGGTTTAATAGAACACTAAAAAGTAAAATGTGGAAAATGTAGAAGGCAACTATAAATGGATTAATTCTATAGAAAAATTGTTAAATGAATACAACACCACTTGGCATAGAACTATAAAAATGAAACAAATTGAAATAACTAAAAGAAATGAAAAAATTTTGTTTAAAACAGTTTATAATTTTCCTAAAGTATTTCCTAAGCCTAAATTTTATATAGATGATCACGTTATAATAAGTAAATATAAGGGTATATTTTTTAAGGGATATGAACCAAATTGGTCTACAGAAATATTTACAATTCACATGGTCAAAATAACAAAACCAGCGACTTATATTTTAAAAGATTATAAGGGAAATATAATTCAAGATTCATTTTATGAATATGAACTTCAAAGAGTTGGAGATAAAGATTCATATCTCATTGAAAAAATTTTGAAATGGAAAGGGAATAAAGTATTTGTTAAATGGCTAGGATTTGATGACACTCATAATACCTGGATTAATAAAAATCAGTTGCTTAAATAAAAAAGAAATGAGAATGGTATAAAAAGATCTATCATTAGAAATATTAATCATTTTGTAATTGCCTATTACGAAGGCATCATATAGAATACTGATATTAATAAACAAAATGGATTGGTTTAGAAAAGGATATAAACGCTTGCTTTACTGCAACTATTGTGGTAGTAATGAGCACAAAGTCGATCAATGTAGGAAAAAGAAATATGATGATCTTCATAAGGAGAAAGAGAATAAAAAACCGAAGAATACCTAAAAAACAAATTATTTCTTTTTTTTTTCATTTGAATCCACCACCTGTGAAATAAATATATAAAAAAACAACACTTTTTTGTTTTATTTTATTTTGGTTTTTTATTAAATGTATATTGTCATCAGTAAAATAGTACAAATATAATTTACATAAACGGATATGGACATATATTTAATTAAAATTATTTCTTATTTATATAGTTATACAATTATAAACATATATATATATATATATATATATATATATATATATATATATATATATATATATATATATATATATATATATATATATATATATATATATATATATTTGTAATTAAGGCTGATTTTATTAGATATTTCTGTAGAAATGAAAAAATGTTGTTTAAAACAGTTTATAATTTTCCTAAAGTATTTCCTAAGCCTAAATTTTATATAGACGATCACGTTAGAATATGTAAATATAAGGGTATATTTTTTAAGGGATATGAACCAAATTGGTCTACAGAAATATTTACAATTCACATGGTCAAAATAACAAAACCAGCGACTTATATTTTAAAAGATTATAAGGGAAATATAATTCAAGATTCATTTTATGAATATGAACTTCAAAGAGTTGGAGATAAAGATTCATATCTCATTGAAAAAATTTTGAAATGGAAAGGGAATAAAGTATTTGTTAAATGGCTAGGATTTGATGACACTCATAATACCTGGATTAATAAAAATCAGTTGCTTAAATAAAAAAGAAATGAGAATGGTATAAAAAGATCTATCATTAGAAATATTAATCATTTTGTAATTGCCTATTACGAAGGCATCATATAGAATACTGATATTAATAAACAAAATGGATTGGTTTAGAAAAGGATATAAACGCTTGCTTTACTGCAACTATTGTGGTAGTAATGAGCACAAAGTCGATCAATGTAGGAAAAAGAAATATGATGATCTTCATAAGGAGAAAGAGAATAAAAAACCGAAGAATACCTAAAAAACAAATTATTTCTTTTTTTTTTCATTTGAATCCACCACCTGTGAAATAAATATATAAAAAAACAACACTTTTTTGTTTTATTTTATTTTGGTTTTTTATTAAATGTATATTGTCATCAGTAAAATAGTACAAATATAATTTACATAAACGGATATGGACATATATTTAATTAAAATTATTTCTTATTTATATAGTTATACAATTATAAACATATATATATATATATATATATATATATATATATATATATATATATATATATATATATATATATATATATATGTATATATATATATATATATATATATATATATATATATCTATATATATATATATATATATATATATATATTTGTAATTAAGGCTGATTTTATTAGATATTTCTGTATAAAGCTGATGAGATCTACTTCTAATAACCCTCTGTTGCCCATAGAATGTTTTTTTGGTTCTAATACACTCTACATAATCGCTATAGTCAATATTTCTTACTATTGAATTTTTAACGCCTTTTAACTTTTTAACAGTTTCGTCTTCAACTATGTACGCATATGCCTTTGCTTTCAATCCTGCGAAGTCAGTCATTATCCGACCAGCATTTTCATCTTTCATTAGACCCAAAACTTTTTTATTTTGAGGCTTAATATTGAACTGATTATTTTCATTGTAGTCTGATGTATCGAAATGCAATGGATTTGATTTTATTATATCGTAAATATCATCAGAAGATGATAGCACAAAACTATCTGTATACATATATATAGCATCGATGTTTTTACTTTTATTCATCAAATAATTATAATAAAGCCACTTTGAAAGTTCTAAAACCACTACGCCTACATAAATTGGTTTATCGTAACAAATCTCTAATTTTGTCAACTCAATTCCGACTAACTCATCACTAAAAATTTCAATACTATGAAAATTTGACTTAGCTATAAGCTGTCTATACCCCTCAGAATTTTGTCGTAACATCCCTTCGCTTTTCAATATTTTCCATAGTTTTTCCATACACCGCGTTATTCATTAATTTATAGAAATTTTTCTCAAAGTCTTTCTTTTTTATACCCTACACTAAGAGTGAAAGGGTATATTCAGTTTGGTACGCCGTTTGTAACACCCAGAAGGAAGCATCTCCGGTATGGAAAAGTATATATATTCTTGATCAGCATGACCTCCTCCGTCTGTCTGTCCGTCTGTCTGTCTGTTGAAATCCCTACTACTTTTAAAATTGAAGAGCTAGATAAATGAAACTTATAACTAAGATTACTAATATACCTACGCTGTATGTGCGAAAAAATTGGCGAGATCGGTCCATTGTGACCTATGATCCGACCACTTATGTTCAAATACCTCATATAAAATGTACATATAAAGATCAATTTTTATGTATACGTGCTTAGGTAAACTTTTTTGGTCAAATATATATTGATATCATGCTCAAATACATGATAATAATGTTTTCCGGCGAAAAGACTTGTGGTTCACAAAAAAAAAATCGAAATTCGGTACACCTACCCATTTGTAAATATGGGTATCAAATGAATGGAAATTCTTCAGCGATTGAATGTTTGTAGTTATTTTCAGGATTCGTATACCCTGGTGACCTATATATCACTTTGAATGGTAACCACACATATGTGTAGGGTATTTATAGTCGGCTTAGACCGACTATAATTTTGATAATCCTAACTATCATAATTACACCTACTTTAAAATTTCCCATGTGATCTAACCTTCCCAACTGGTTTTGTATTTAAGTTGATGTACGGTTCCAACCACGAACTTTGTTTAAATGTTAAAACACGATGAATTTTCTTCAAAATTAATCCATGTTGTAAACATAACTGCAAGTTTTTTAGATGAATTATATATTTTTCTTTATCGTGAAGGTCGGCAATTAGTTTATTGTTTTTTCCTCCGATGGGAATTTTATTTTCCGGACAAAACGGTAAGCAATTATGACTATCAAGAATGTAATTGGGATATACTAGATCTACTTCTAGTATATATCCATTAGAATCATTACAAGATAGTGTATAAAAATCTATTTCTGCAATTTCTGTGTCTGTCAAAAATTTAAAATCAGAGAGTGGGAGTTTTTGCGACATTGCCCATCCATATAAATTATTCGCATCTACATAGGCCAAATAATTTTCTTTTTTACTGGTGTTAAATTCAGCTGTCAAATATTTATTATTAGCTTTTGAAATTCTGTGAGTGCATTGAGTTAAACCGCCACGCACTCCTACTTTTAGAAAATTGTGAATTTCAACATCGCTAATTAATTATAATTCTACCTTTGTTAGCTTTAGCATTGCGTCCCAAGACAGAGAAGGAGCTGTGACATAATTGCACGGATCTAAATTATAATTTTTTTTACATATGTTTCTAAAGTTTTCAAAAACATCTGCTAAGATCAGTACATCACTTTCCAAATATAATAGCATATATTCTCGTAACGTCTTACAGTTAAATGTATTCCACACTTTTTGAGCGAATGCATAGTCTTCATTAGTACACGCCCTGTCGTCTAATGAATTATAAAATTTGTCTATTGTAGGCAAAGTGATGTCATCTAAAACGTCAAAACTACTCCTATAATCATAAGGAAATACCCCCTTCCTCCTCAAAAGATCAAATTTATCTACATTAGCATGCTCATGTTTTAACAATTTAAAATTTTCTTTATTCATATATGAGGCTAATTTTTCTAAACTAGAATTTAGAAACCTATTTGAATCTATAGAATTAATATTAAATCTATGATTTTTCCCATCCATAATTTTTTTTGTTATTGCAATATACAATTCTTTATTACATGGGATAGCTTTTAAATTACCACCCAATTTTTTAATAAATAAATGTATATCATAACGTGATAAATTATGAAAATAACAGGAAAAAAAGGATATTTAAAATTAAAGGTTTTCTTACATTTTTCATGAATTGATCCCACGTATTCACCAGTAAAAAAATTGTAAAATGTCCGTCGTTCAGCATCATGTATTTGCTTCTCGCACGCACAACATTCAGCCAGATCCTGATACATTTCATCAAGGGGCGAAAGATTGCACTGCTCCTGAGCTGGTTTTATCATATATTTTTGATGGAGAATATTCAGTTTATTTTCTAATCCATCGATGAATTTTTCGACGCAATCCTTTCCTAGAAAAAAATTGAATAGTAAATGACAGTTCTTTTTAATTTTTATATTATATTCTAATTACCTTCATATGTAAAACGTTCATTTAATTCTGAATTAAATGTATGACATACGTAAAAGGAATCCGCACAGGCTTGATGTTGTTGTACTTTTGTTGTAGATGGGTTCTCAGTGCTTGGCATAGTGTTGTGATAAGGTACCAACACTGCTTCCATATCCACATATACTACTACCGGAGGAGACATTTGTTTTTCAAACCGCTGAAACTTAACAACAGTTCCATATTCAGGAAATCATGCTGACACTTTTCCACATTCTTTTTGGTTGTGTTTTTTGGAATCAGTGAAATAATAGCTCAAGCAAAAATCACAAAATTGTCCGGCTTTATGACTTCGTGTAAATTGTTTTTTAATGAGTCGTTCCATTTCTCTTATGAGACAATAATGAAAAATAGTTGACTCATTATTTTGAATCATCAACAAATTTATATGGAAACTTCGCACAGCTTTAGTTGCTCTAGATGGTTCAATTATTTCAGATTTACGTTCCTTAATCCCAGCTTTATCATTGATTTCATTCACATTTATACTAAATTGTGTATTGTTTTTTTCAAAGATTTGAATATCCTTTGTCATTGTTGGAAAATTCATATCTGAAAAATCAATGATAAAACCTCTATATCGAATTTTATCGGAGCTTATATCATTGATTTTATAATACTGTGGATTAATTAAATTACACATTCTTTCTGGCCGGTCAACTTTGCTAGCTATTGCGGCGGTATGTGTTGCAATTTCAGAATTTTGGATTCTAAGAATTTAAATTCTGCTATAGCCCATCCGCTGTCCTTCTCCTGAAATTCACTGGTCTGTTTAATTAATTCATCCAAAAATGCATTTAACACTGAATCAATTTCGTCTATATTATATATGCATACAAACGGAATTGAGAAATGTTTTAATGTCATAACCATTTCTTCATTATTGGTTTTGACATATTCTCCATATAGAACCACATTCATTTTTATTGATTCAAACTCAATAATATTAGTTTGAACAATATTTTTTAAAAAGCCTTTCAAATCATTATAAAATTTTTCAACGCATATTTCATTTTTATACCCTACACTAAGAGTGAAAGGGTATATTCAGTTTGGTACGCCGTTTGTAACACCCAGAAGGAAGCATCTCCGGTATGGAAAAGTATATATATTCTTGATCAGCATGACCTCCTGAGTCGATTTAGCGATGTCCGTCTGTCCGTATGTCTGTCCGTCTGTCTGTCTGTTGAAATCCCTACTACTCCCTACTACTAAAATTGAAGAGCTAGATAAATGAAACTTATAACTTAGATTACTAATATACCTACGCTGTATGTGCGAAATAATTGGCGAGATCGGTCCATTGTGACCTATGATCCGACCACTTATGTTCAAATACCTCATATAAAATATATATTCATATCATGCTCAAATACATGATAATAATGTTTTCCGGCGAAAAGACTTGTGGTTCACAAAAAAAAAATCGAAATTCGGTACACCTACCCATTTGTAAATATGGGTATCAAATGAATGGAAATTCTTCAGCGATTGAATGTTTGTAGTTATTTTCAGGATTCGTATACCCTGGTGACCTATATATCACTTTGAATGGTAACCACACATATGTGTAGGGTATTTATAGTCGGCTTAGACCGACTATAATTTTGATAATCCTAACTATCATAATTACACCTACTTTAAAATTTCCCATGTGATCTAACCTTCCCAACTGGTTTAAATTGCTGACAATTTTATAATGACGGCATACCCTGTTATTTCGGGGTAATATTAGAAAAACATTTTCACTAATAAATGTTGCAGCTTTCTCCTTATGAGCATTCGTCCTTAAATGCATTTTAAAACGATTCACCGGAATGCTAGTTTGACAAACAGAGCAATATTTGTCCTCAAATATTATTCTTCTCCTTTTGGGTTGGTTAGCAAGTGGAGCAGCATTTCTCTTATTTATATTAGATGATGATGGTTGGTTGCATCTAATTTCATCTTCATCATCAGAGATACTTATAATGCTTGAATTTTGTAGCCTGCTTGGTGCTGGTTGGTGTCTTCTTGGTGCGGTTGCATGATGCATGCTTGGTGCAGCTTGTTGTCTGATAGATACTACTGCATGATGCATGCTTGGTGCTGCTTGGTGGCTGCTAGGTGCTGCTGCTGCCCTGCGAGCGTCATAGGCCCTGAATGCCAATTTCTCGCCATTGCATTCGGATTCATGCTTCGGTTTTAAAAAGATATTGAAGATTTCGTTACACTTATTACGCAGGAACATGTTTGTATTGTTTTTTTTTGATTTTGTTTTAAATTTAACAAAAAAAAGTTGAAGTTGAACTATATTTTTTTTTAATTCGATTTAAAAAATAATATTTTTTAACACCTTATTTTAACTTTATATAAAATTTTACAAACAATTTACTCAATGCATACGTTACGCGGAGGAGCGATTTATAACTGATTCCAAAAGAAAGAAAATTTAATCGAACTCGGACATTTCAGAATTTCCAAGGATTATGTATTTTATCGAAAATGATCTCAACCCTAAATTTAAATAAAAACAAAAACCATTCAATAACAATTTTATGACGGTTGCATTTACCTTTGTTCTATTGTAATAACTAAAAAAGGTCAATATAAAAACGATCCCACACTGCGACAGACACGTTCACATTAAATTAACAGTTCAGTTTCGGACATTTTATGACAGGTTCAAGGATCATGTTTGTTCTTGAAAACGATCAATAGAAAAATCAATAGAAAACCTTTTTGTTATCTTTTTTAATGACGTCATATACTAGAAATTTTATGACGGTTGCATTTACCTTTGTTCTATTGTAATAACTAAAAAAGGTCAATATAATAACGATCCCACACTGCGACAGACACGTTCACATTAAATTGACAGTTCAGTTTCGGACATTTTATGACAGGTTCAAGGATCATGTTTGTTCTTGAAAACGATCAATAGAAAAATCAATAGAAAACTTTTTATTATCTTTTTTAATGACGTCATAAACTAGAAATTTTATGACGGTTGCATTTACCTTTGTTCTAACTAAAAAAGGTCAATATAAAAAACTATCCCATTTTTTTTATTACGGTTGCATGAACCTTTGTTCTAACTAAAAATGGTAATATAAAAAAAAAACGATCCCACCCTCTGACATAATTAAAAAGGTCAACATAAAAAATATTCCACAATCTTCAAGTACCTGCGATACGTATACATGAATTTTTTTCTCTGCATCTCTTGCAGACTCTCGCAAAATACTGATCCCTCTCCGAGCATTTGCAGGCTCTCGCAAAAACACTGATCCCTCTCCGATCATTTGCAGACTCTCACAAAAACACTGATCCCTCTCTGAGTCTTTGCAAACTCTCGCCAAAACACTGATCCCACCCAATGCTTATACCTAAACCTGAAGCATGTATTCTTCGATCGAAAACTGTATGATACTAGTCTATAAAACTGATCCCATACATTACATGATACCAACAACAGCAAAATAAAAATACCAACATGAATTCCAACTAGTAATCCCAAAATTATTCTAATAGGAATTCCAGCAAGTATATAAAAATACCAACATGAATTCCAACTAGTAATCCCAAAATTATTCTAATAGGAATTCCAGCAAGTATTCTAACAAGTATTCTAATAGGAATTCCAGCAAGTATTCTAACAAGTATTCCAATAGGAATTCCAGCAAGTATTTGCATAAACTGCGATTAAACGTAGCTTGGCGCTCTTTTTGCCAAAGGGCCTCTTAATATCATGCATCCATTTGCGGTTTTTTGCTGAAGAACACCAGTCAGAGGCATCGACCATAACACAAATTAGTGCCTTCCAATGGATGTGCTAAGAGCGTAGCGTTAGATTCGACTTACATTTCTCAAAGACAGCTTGTGAGTGTTCATCCCAAACTATTGCAGACTTGTCGTTCTTCTTATTTCCTATTTGGAAAGCGAGAAGAGGCATTGGTGTTGGAGCGGAGTGCGGAAGAAACCTCCGGTAAAAATTGATCATAACGACAAATCTGCGTATTTTGTTAACAGTGGCTGGTATGAGAAAGTTTAGAATCGCGTCAACTTTTTCCGGCAGTGGTCGAATTCCATCCTTAAGTGTCCAAGAAATGTAACTTGCGACTTCCCAAAGTTGCACATTGCGGTATTTACCATAACTCCATACTCGTTGAAGCGTTGAAATAAAAGGTGTTCCTCATGAGATGACGATGCTACGAGGACATCATTAATGTATGGATGCCAGAAATCTAGACCACGTAGAACTTCGTGCATAAACAGTTGAAAAGTTGGTCTTCAGGATGTCCTTCGGTGCCACGGGTATTTGATTGTAAGCTCGGACCAAGTCGATTGTTGAAAATATGGATTTTTGATGTAAACCATAGCCGAAGTCATGCAAATGAGGAACGGGATACCTATCTGGAATGGTTATAGCATTTAATCGACGATAGTCTCTGCAAGGACGCCTCTGGCCATTTTTCTTCGGTATCATAAGTACTTTTCTATGGTCGACAAAGTCCAAGATCCATCATGTACTTGAATTGCCGTTTTGCAATTTCAAGTTGGTCCGGAGTAAGTCTTCGATACTTGGCAGAAACTGGATGACCAGTCGTTTCAATGACATGTTGAATATTGTGTTTGATGGACTTCGACGCAGTTGATGGATTGGTAATGTCTGGAAACCGTGAAAGCAAACAATGGTATTCGCTTGAATTTACCAATGTTTTGACTTCCAAAAGATGAGGTACAGCTTCGATGCATCCAATCGAAATAAGTCCAGTATAGCGGTCGATAAACTGCTTCTTTTGTACGTCGACCAGTAATCCGAAATGTCGTAAAAAATCTGGCCAATGATTGGTTGGTTGACATCGGCTGCTATGAATTTCCAAGTGAAAGAGCGACGGAGTCCGAATGTTGGAGTAATTATAGCATCACCGTATGTGTCGATCGTAGTGCCATTGGCAGCATGCAAGACAGAAATGTCGTCTCCGGTATCCACGCGAAAATGCGTGCGAAGTTGCATGAAAATGCGTGCGAAAATGCGAATTTTATAATATAAATATTTTCAGCTGGGATTCTTTTCCAGTGTTCCACTCGGTTGCCAGATGTTACCTTAGCTCTTTGGGAACAATATCTGCACTCAAAAACAGATATTCCTATTCCTAAATTACATACATATATGTGATGAAGACCACCACACATTGCTCCACATGCACGATCGCTTGCTTACTAACCGGGCAACCGAAACCAGCAAGAATTCCAACCACGGCCAACATGCAAATGACATCAATGAAAAATCCGATCCGCATTGTCCTCGAAGTTGTCCCAAAATATCGTTACATTGCTGCCAACGGCATTAATTAAATTGGAAGTCAACGAAAAGTTATATTATTCCAGAGCACTCCTAAATCCGTGTACTCATATCAGCCGAATTTCCGAGCCACTCCTCAACCTGCTTGGTATTCCGACAACACCACTTGGTGATGATACGATATGTAGCATTGTTATTCGTGCTCGATATGATACATCAGTACGTATCGAAGCCATCGTTCGCGTCGTGCCTAAAATTTCGTCCATAGATGAATTCATAACAAAAAATTATGCGAATATGATACTGGCTGATCCTAAATTTTTCCAATCTGCTCCTATTTACATTATTCTTGGAACAGATATTTATCCCAGAGTTATCCAATCAGGGGCCCTCCCAAGCAATGGCGGACTCCCTGTTGCACAAAGCACTGTCTTTGGATGGATCCTATCGGGATCTTATATAATGCAATTTTTTTTTCTTTATTCCTTGTAATAATAAACACATTTTTGAACTCAAACAAATATTTTTTTTAACTCCATTGCATAGGAAAAAATAATAGTATTTTTTTATTTAGACCGTAATCATGCACTATCTAATCTATGAACTACATGAATAATTCATCACAAATATATTAATATACTACATATTTTTTCAATAGAGTTAAGTTATGATATTTCTACTGAATTTTAATTTTTAATTTCCATTCAGTTTTTTACATTCTTTCTTTTTTATTTCATTTATTTTTATATTTAAGAATTTTCATTTGTATCCACTATATAATTTTTTTTTTGCAGTCTTACTGCAAGGCTGTCGGCGATGTTTATGTAGAAAAGTATTTAACGTTTAGAATTAAGGTATAGTTCAAATATTTCTAGCAATCTAGTACATTTTTAGTATGTGCTTCAGTTGCCATCAGATGGCGCTTTGTTTATCTAAATTTTAAGTCATTATCTACAGGCAGTTTTCCGTTTTTGTCTGAGATAACTTGGTTATAAATATATTGTAAAAACTTCCTATTCTTAACAAAAAGCGAAGCAGAAAGGTACGAAATTTAGTTATTTCCTATAGTTATCTTAATCCTGATATTAATTAATATATTAATAATATATTAATAATAATTAGAACTGAATAAATTCTAAAACCAAAAATTTTCTTCTTCCATAGTTTTTATTTCTCATCCGAGGTAATTTTCCGAAAAGTACATTTCCATACGATTTCCGTAAAGTTGAATTTTCCGAGGTTTGTAACTACGTTTTCAACATCTATTACATGTTGCAAGTTTAACTAGACCAAAATAAGTGTAGGGCAGAATAATTTTTTACAAGTATTTTATTAAATAAGCATGTATTTTATAAAATAACAAAATAAAATTTGAATTATAAAAAAAACAAATTTTTCAACAAAATTTTCAACGTTCTACAACATTTAAATACATAACCGCTGAACCCGTGATTTTACCACTCTAGTTCAAATCTTAAATAATAGATAAAAAGTCAACCTTCATTTAAAAATTTTAAAAAGGTTGCTTTTTGAGATATGTTCTTTTAAAATATACTTTGTTTAAAACTTACCACTATTAAAGCAACATGGAATGGATATTGTATGTTACTGCGATTCATAGACGTGATTTATTCATCGGGGCACAAAACACGGGAACAGCAAACCGTATGACGCAGTAAAAAAACGAATGCCAACTTTTAAGTATGAAGTTCAGAGGTACCACTATGAGGGTATTATCCCGATTGATTAACTTTAAAAAGTTACCTATCTAAGATATCTAAAAGATGGTTAATAGATAACTTTTGTAATGACCTTTATGTTCACAGTGCATTTTTAATTTGAAGTGCCCACATTAAAAGTTACCACATTAAAATTTTAATATTTTGATTCAAAACGGTTATATTAAATTCTCGTCTCGACGGGAATTCTCGAATTGTTGAACTAAAAATATAAAATCTAGCCATTTAACTAGGTAATGTTTTTTTTGTAATATATTGTTAATAATGCTGTTTATATTGCGGTTTCTTTACCCATAAACCTACATAAACCTACCAATAAAGTACTTAATGGTATGGCTATTGATGTTATGGATCATGTATTAATAGCTTTTTCATATTAATTCAAAAGTTTTCTAATTAACTTGATAGTATTCTAAAAATTCAGTACCCTTAATTTTAATATTTTAATATAGTATATATACAAAAATTTTAATGGTTTCCTCCTATATTAATAAACGAGTCATAAATTACATAAACATAAATAAAAACATGTATGTTTTGTAGGTCATTCTGCGTGTTTGTTCAAAATGGTCGCATGCATTTTTTGTGATAATCCGTATTATTTAACGCACTCAATGTATTTAATGTAAAGTCATTAAATTTAATCTTTTTTTGTATTTATTACAGAAAATAAATAATACCACAAAATTCAATTGAGGCAACGAACTCAAAATTAAATGCAGACTCAAGAATTACAATCAATTATTGGAAACTAAATTATTAGGAAATGTTTGTGGAAGGGTCACCCTTGTCAGACAGGCTTCCGATGAGTAACGAACTAAATACTATCATAGTCTTTTTATTCGTGGGGTGGCAGACTCCAAAGAAACCCCACACCACCGCGTTGGGTCAACATAAAGATTTAACTACTCCAGGTGGTACCCACAAAAGTGCCAATTCAGTCGCTTCGGCGGCTGAGGCAAGGATTCTGGAGGCCTCAATCCAAGCAACTAACCCTGGTACGATGAACCTTTCTGCTCCTGTAGCTGGGGGCTCCCTTCTGTCACGTACTTGCGAACATTAGTCGATCGAAAGAAAGTGGTGTCTTACTTAGATAAATGGCCCTTACAAAAGTGGGTCAGTTTAGGCCGCTGAGATGAAGCAGCGCCAGTCGGCTCTGCTTTGCGCGCGCTTTGCAACATTTAATAAATTTATTTTTGTTGTTGATTCTGAAAATGGAATCATTTTTGTCAAATTCAATTCCGTTTTTCAGATATTGCCCATTTCTAAAATTCTAGAAAAATTGTCTATATATCAAAAACTAGAGTACATTTGACAAATATTTTGTCATTTTCGGAATCAGCGCCTTAGATGTATTTAAAAAAAGACTACAACTTTAACAACACCAAAATGATGGTAGCCGTAGCCGCGGTAGCTCAGTGGTTAGTGCGTTGGACTGCGAGCCGAAAGGTCTCCGGTTCAAGACTGGACTGGGGCTAACAACATCTTTTCATAGAAACATTTTTCTATACCGCGCTACCTCTTGTCAGTAAATGGGAAACCTACGAGAGTAAAACCATTGCCTATGAAAAACTCTCACCCGCCGTTCGGATTCGGCAAAAAACTGTAGGTCCCACCACTTTGAGTACAAATATAACACGCACAGCTCAACATGGTGAGAGAGCTCGGCCGAAGTTCTATACAGGACTGTAGCGCCAAACTATTATTATATTATTAAAATGATGGTAGGACTGAATCCTTTTTTACTAAGTATATATGTTATAAAATAAGACAAAAAATTTAAATATAAAAAAAAACAAAATTTTCAACATTCTACAACATTTTTATACATAACTTCTGAACCCGTGATTTTATCACTCTAGTTAAAATCTTAAATTATTTTCGTTGACTACAGCTTAAGTTTAATTGATTAACACCACCTTTGTGATTTTTATACAATTTTTTCTAATTTTAAACCACTAAATCTCAGAGACTACACCATCTGGGAAGCTGAAATTTTGACAATTTATTAATTTTATGTTGTTTCACCACACTTCGAAATTTCATTAAATTCTGAGATGGTGCTGCCATAATTTGAATTTTTTCGGTTGATTTGATATAAAATGACTCATATATAAAAAAGAAGAAATCAATCTAAAAAATATTATTATTATTAATATTGGAACACATTCAAAAATAAACATATTATCATTATTATTCTTAATATTATTCTAAGAAAACATCAATTCTATATATTCAAAAATATTTTTAAGATATCTAGTAAAAAATTATTATTATTCCTAATATTAATAATAATTTTTATTCCAGACCCCCATATTATTTCTATTCCTTATGGATATTCACTATTCACACAATTTTGGATGTTGCTATACATATGTTGAGCTCATCATGTTAATATCATGTTGTACTCATGTTTTACCGCAACATGTTCATAGCATTGTCCCAACGCTTCACATTGGCATCAATGATAATAATTTGGCAAAGCTTAGACCACACCCCTTTCAAGTTAGCATGCACAGAGGCTTGCAATAATTTGGCAAAGCTCTAAAAATTTGCTTAGACCACACCTCTTTCAAGTTAGCTTTCACAGTTAACATAGGTTTGCAAAAATTTGGTAAAGCGCTAAAGCTTTGCTTAGATCACACATCTTTCAAGTTAGCTTGCACAGTTAACAGAGGCTTGCAATATAATTTTTCATTGCATGATTACCGGGATATGTTAAAATAAGCAAAGCTGCAGTTCTGCTATTTCGCAATTGGTGTCAGCCAAAAACTGCAAGTCGGACTTTCTTCAAAAGTCACGTACACCAAAATTGAGTGAAAGTGAAAACTCACTAGAACATAGTGAAAATAGAATTTAAGTGAAACTCGCAACGAAGGTATTGTTAAGACCTTTCGTTGCAACCTAAATTCTTACAAAAAAGCTGTTTTTCTTACAGCAGTAGTTAAAAAATCTATTGACAGATTTTTGCAATAAAAAATCTAACAGCCATTAAAAAATCTCTCATTCATTAAAAAATCTACTAAAAATCTGAAATTCCTAAAAAATGTTACAAAAAAATCTAAAATATATAAAAACGCAAAAAAATATAGTGTTTTCCATATTATATATTGTTACGAAAAAGGTAATTTGCCCCACTGTGCAAGCAATCAACAATAATAAATGAGACGCAAGACAATTCAGCGCACTAAGCAATATGTTAGAAAGAGAGGGAAGATCATTCAGCGTACTAAGCAATGTGCGAGAAAGAGAGGGAAGATCTACACATTAAAACCCATGAGTGCGAATGAGATGCCACTAGTATGCGTCATTCACGAAACGAGTAGAACGTTCTCGAAACAAGTCGAAGCTTGTCGAAACGTGTCGAACTGATGCATGCAGTATATAAGGGAGCCGCATCAGAGGCACTGGATTTTCAGTAGTGATTGTAAAGTGGTCGAGGGCATCTCATGTGAAAATTGTCAAGTTAAATTGTGGAAATGCAGCAGTTGTTAGAATTTGTTATTAGTAAAGTTGTTTATTAAAGTGAATTAATAATGTTAATTGTTATAATTTAAACCAAACATAAGAGTGTTTTTATTTTGTACACAATCCAGCGATACGAACTCGTAGAACAGTTTTCCGTAGACTGAATTATCGTAACATTGGTGTCAGAAGTGGGATTGTGATACAAAATGGTTAAATTAGAACAACTTAAAGTCGACCAGCTAGAGAAGGAGCTGGCAATTCATAATCTTCCAACTGCTGGTACGAAAGTTGAGCTGCAAAAGCGCCTAATGGACGAATTAGAGGCGCAGGGCATTGATCTTACGATGCACAATTTTGAAGTGGAAGTTGCAGCACCGTCATCGAAAAATCTGGACACAGATGAGAAAGTACAGAACCAAGTTTTTGATATGAGCCAGTTGATCGGAGCTATGCAAAAACAATTTCAGATAATGGCTCATGAAAATTCCAGACAGTTTCTAGAAAATTCCAACAAAATGGAACAGAAACTTGTAGAAAATTCCAACAAAATGGAACAGAAACTTGTAGAAAATTCCAACAAAACGGAACAGAAACTTGTAGAAAATTCCAATCATCTCAAATTAGACATGAAGCATGAACTTGTAGAAAATTCTAACAAAATAGAACAGAAACTTCAGGAAAATTCTGAACAGCTCCAATAACATTCTAAGCAGCTTCTGGAAGTTTCTAATACACTACATAGAAAAGTAAATGTACTTGAAACGCATATAAATGATGTTGATGATAAAATTCAAAGATTAGAAAATGGTATAGACAAAGAAATCCAGGAAATAAAAAAAGATTTGCACGTGTTGCAGATAAATGGACATACACAGCATGTTGTTAGTGGTATGAGGCTAAAATCGCCGATTTACGATGGACCACAGCGTTCAACATTTTCAAGCTGCAATTTGAGACCACGGCTGTAAGTAATCGATGGAATAATGAGGACAGCGTAGCCGCACTTATCGTGGCGCTTAAAGGAGGCGCTGCCGAAGTATTGCAGACTGGTTCAGAAAGTGATCGAAACAGTTATTTAGCGGTTATGTCTGCACTGCAGAGAAAATATGGCAGTGATCACATGAAGGAAATCTACAGAATGGAACTAAAGTGCCGAATGCAAAGAAATGGTGAAACATTGCAGGCGTATGCAGCGGACGTCGAGAGGCTTGCGCATTTGTCGTATGCAGATTCAACGAGTGATTTCATAGAAAAGTGCAAGATCGAAGCCTTCGTTGACGGCATACGTGATCCGGAAACAAGACGTGCCACAGTGACAATGCCGAAAGTTACATTTACGGAAACTGTAACCACAGCGCTAACACAGGAGACAGCAACTACGTTGTGCCGCCCAGCGCCAAAGGTCCGTAAACTAGATGTGGAGAATGAAGACCTACTTCAGGTAATTTGCCAAGCGTTAAAAAGTGGAGCTAATCCAGATTACACTGCTGCCAACCGAGATACCCAATTTAAAGGTAAATGCTACAACTGTGGAAAATATGGGCGTATGGCACGCGACTGTCGTGAAAGACGTAAATGTGTAAATCTGCAATCACCTAAAGGATACCGACCAGAAAAGAGACCTGAGGATGGCCAAAATAACGCCAGGGAACATCATGGCAATTCGGGCACTGTGTCGGCACGAGTGTGTAAAATGGAATCCAGAAAATGCTCGACGGAAGAAGAAAAGACGAACATAATTCACATTCGTTCATTAAATGTCATGGCAGATGATCAATGGACTGTAGAGCAAATACGAAATGATAAAAGAAGGACCCCGACATCGCAAAAATTAGGACGTTCAAGAAACAACAAAGAAAGCCATTATGGAAAGAGTTAGCATCTAACAGTCCAATAAGCAGGGCTTATTGGTCGCAATGGCAAAGCCTGAAGCTACAAAATGGTTGTTTGTACCGTGTTTGGGAAACTGAAAATGGCAGATCTGCACGAAATTTAATTGTTGTTCCCAAGTCAAAAATAAAAGCGATAGTACTGAAATGCCATTGTGGATCCAATGGATGTCACTTGAGTATTAATAAAACGATTGAAGAAGTCAGAATACATTTCTATGCGGTCGGATATCAGAAGTCAGTCACCTATTGGATTCACAGATGTAAGCAATGTGTATCCGCAAAAAGAAAACCCGTCAGAAGTTGCGGTAAGATAAATCAATACAACGTAGGAGCACATTGCGAACGTAGTGCAATGGATGGGCAAAAGCCGATTCCAAAAAGTGTTTTGCGTAAGATAAAAGGTGAAGACCGAGACGAGTTGCATCAGTCCTTAAGGCAGAGGATACAAATTCCAAGTAGTAAGATAAAGGCCAGATACGACTTGAGAGCAAACTCTGAGGGGTTTAAGGAAGGAGATCTGGTTATGCTTTGTAGCCCGCCACGAGTGAAATTGTTAAATCCAAAACTACAAACACACCAGGAAGGACCGTACAGGATAATTAAAAAGATTAATGACATTGTGTACAGGATTCAGAATACTACTGGCGTCAGACGAAAAATGAAAGTAGTACATTTAGAAAGATTGGCGCCGTATAGAGAGAGAGAGGATTAACTTCTGTTCGGGACGAACAGATTTAGGTGGAGGGCAGTGTTACGAAAAGAGGTAATTTGCCCCACTGTGCAAGCAATCAACAATAATAAATGAGACGCAAGACAATCCAGCGCACTAAGCAATGTGTTAGAAAGAGAGGGAATATCATTCAGCGTACTAAGCAATGTGCGAGAAAGAGATGGAAGATTTACACATTAAAACACATGAGTGCGAATGAGATGCCAATAGCATGCGTCATTCACGAAACGAGTAGAAGGTTCTCGAAACAAGTCGAAGCTTGTCGAAACGTGTCGAACTGATGCATGCAGTACATAAGGGAGCCGCATCAGAGGTACTTCACTTCAGTAGTTATCGGAAAGTGCTCGAGTGCATCTCGTGTGATCAATTTCAAGTTAAATTGGAACATGCAGCAGTTGTTAGAATTTGTTATTAGTAAAGTTGTTTATTAAAGTGAAGTAATAAAGTTAATTGTTATAATTTAAAGCAAACATAAGAGTGTTTTTATTTTGTACACAATCCAGCGATACGAACTCGTAGAACAGTTTTCCGTAGACTGAATTATCGTAACAATAAAATTTAAAAAATAAATATTAAAATTCATCCCATTTGTCTTGGATAATAAATAAAATTCCGTAGTTATTCAAAACCAGTTGGGAAGGTTAGATCACATGGGAAATTTTTAAGTAGATGTTATTATGATAGTTAGGATTATCAAAATTATAGTCGGTCAAAGCCGACTATAAATACCCTACACGTATGTGTGGTTACCTTTCAAAGTGGTTATAGGTCACCAGGGTATACGAATCCTGAAAATAACTACAAACTTTCCATCGCTGAAGAATTACCATTCATTTGATACCCATATTTACAAATGGGTAGGTGTACCGAATTTCGATTTTTGTTTTGAGAACCACAAGTCGTTTCGCCGGAAAACGTTATTTTCGTGTATTTGAGCATGATTTCAATATATATTTGACCAAAAAAGTTTACCTAAGCATGTATACAATAAAATTCACCAGTAGATGTATGTTTTATATGAGGTATTTGAACATAAGTGGTCGGTTCGCAGGTCACAATAGACCGATCATGCCAATTTTCTTGTTCAAACAGCTTTTTTTATTATTGCTTCGGGGTGATGCACTGCGACCTGAATAGATCTATTTTTCATCATCAGAGAGACCTGAATGACTACTTGATCCCGCGTTAGGAATTCTGAAAGACAAAGATATTTAATATCGTTTCTAATCAAGATACAAGCTCTAGGATTATCCACCCTGATATCCCATATTACCTTTGCATCCTTACTTGCCAGACCTTTAATCTGGCCCCTGAGTACCCAGGATTCTTGAATCAGCACCATCTTAATTTGTAGCTTTGCAACGACCTGCGTGATGATGTCAGACGCCGTCTTCGCGTGATGCACGTTTATTTGGGCGAATTTGGTGCTGTTCATGCTTCTATTTTTTACATTTCTTCCTCTAACAGAGTCGCCTCGTCCTATGTTAGGGTCTGGTTGCTGGCGTCGCCCACGTACAGAATGGCTTTGTCGATATCCGACATTTCCTCCTCCGAGCGTGGTAGGCCGACGTAGCCTCCAGTTTCTTCATCTGCCGCCTCCTCGACATTATGCAGTTGCAGACCTGCTGTCGAGGTTGACGGTACATCATCCACCTCCATCTGGGACACATGCAGTGTACCTGCTGCCGATGTCGTCGGTGCTTCTTCGTTTTTGTCGACATCTTTGTCGTCCTTATTCTTCGACACGTGCACAGATACGTTGCCGAACCTGTATTTCAGTACGCGTCCTGCCTTCTCGATCTCATCCATCGATTGAGTATCGACCCCAATCAGGAGTAGTTGACCATTGGCATCTTCGGTGACCCGGTACACCTTCCATATACCGGTATTCAACCCTTCATTCTGCTTGTCCAGAAGGCTTAGCAACTTGCTGGTTTCTTTCCCAACGCTTCTGGGAAAGTAGATTTTGATGGTATGCATGTGAGGTATGTCATCACCCAAACATGCCATCAAATCCACCCCCTTCCACGCCGTTAGTTTTCCAGCCGCCTGTTTTAGCCAGTCTGCAGTCTCCTGGTTGATACATTCCACTAGCAGCATTCCTGGCTTGAAGGATATGCCCTTGAATTTCAGTTTGCACGTCCATCCGAGATCCATTTCATCCACGATCGCCTCCTCCAGAGTTGAGAGATCCTCACTGGTGAGTATTTGATCGGGAAAGTCCTTCGCCAATACGGCCACCCTTACCGACTTCACGGCACTAGTATAGCTTGTACTCAGGTTGGGTGGTTTCCCGTGTGCTGGCTTTGTGAAATGCCCTCCACCTGCATTGGTGTTTAAGGCCTTCTCCGTTCGCACCTTTTTGGTGTACTTTTCTGGCGGCGTAATCGCATCGCTAGCTCTTTTATTGCCTACTGTGGCTTCTGCTGTGCCTTGGTTTCCCTGCCGGTGCTCTAGTGCCTTGTTGCGGGCCTCGTCGGGTTTAAACCCCTTTACAAGGTACCGCAGGTACCACTTCCGGCCAGAACCGCTGAGTCCCTCGCGTCGGGGATCGTCTGCCCCACCAGGTTGCCCCAATGGTTATAATGTTGGCATGTGGCGGGGTTTCCGAATCTTCGCCTCTGCCAAAGCAGCCCCTCTACTTGTTGTAGGTTTCTCTTCAGACACTGTTTCTTCCTTGGGCACTTCACACTTGATAGTTTTGGCCTGTCTCGTGGTCTTATCTACCTTTGGGGTTTCTTCTTTTTGTTTTTTCTTCTGCCCCTGGCGGTCGTCATCATGGAGATGAGCCTGCATTCTGTCCGCCAGTTCCAAAGCAGTTAAGCCCTGCTTTTTTAAAGTTTTTTCCATATTTCTGTTCATCTGTAAGTAAAAAAATAGGGGATTATAGGTCGGTCATGACATAGCCTCTTATACCATGACAAGGCCACACATACTCGCTGAGGCGACCAGGTATCAGCGAGGCTCCGTTCCATCACAATCTTTTGCCCCTGACTGCAACCGTCCAATGACACGGGTCGCATAACATCGTGGACTAGGGGGATATAGGATTTTAATGATTCTGGATTATACATTAAGGCATAATCCTCCACATATCGTCCAGTTTCGCCCGACTATGCTAGCCAGCTCTGAGCAGAGACATGACCGTACTGAGACTGTTTCCAGCGGTCACCACTTGGAGGTCATAGTCGCACTTCCATAGTACCCATACAGTTACGGCACGTACCCAAGGGTTACATGTTATTCCCCCTGCTTCGAATACTATGGCTGACCGCCAGCTTAGATATATAAGTAATCTAAATCTAAAGTTTCATTGCTGTGGCTCTTCTACTTTTTCTGTAATCGTGATTTCAACAGGTAGTCAGAAGGACAGACGGACATCCCTTAATCGACTCATGAGGTCATGCTGATCAAAAATATATATACTTTTCCATACCGGAGATGCTTTCTTCAGGGTTTTACACACGGCGTACCAAACTGAATATACCCTTTCACTTTTAGTGTAGGGTATAAAAAAATAATAAGTAATAATAAAAAATCTGTGTGACAATAAAAAAATCTTTTTTGTAAGAAAAATCTTACACGGTATTAAAAAATCTGATCAGATATCTTTTATCTACCAGCAATTAAAAAATCTGACAAAGTTGGCAGCTATGTCTCAGGTGGATGTAGTACAAAAAAAGTGTTCTCCCATTTAAATCAAAAAGTGTTATAATTTAAGCCATAACAGTGAGGAGTAAAGCGGTGAAAAAAAAACGGTTACAAAAACAGCGAGGACCACCATCAACTTTACAACAGATGATGAGCTTCAGTCTTTCACACAATACGCTCGATAGAACCTTGTATGCGATTTAAGTAGGCTAAAATCTATAGCCATAAACCAGAGCGAGGTCCGGAGGACAAGGAGGGCTCAACCCTGGTTTTTGGCTTAGACCAGAAGTCGTTAGATGTCATGCTATCTAAGTACGACAACCATCTAAACTTACTCTTTGGACGGATCAAATTCCGAATCAATTCCAAATGAATAGGCATATGATGAGAAACGAGTTAATTATCCTGTCATGATATTTACTCAGATAAATCTGCAACATTCTAAAGCTGCTACCGCTTTACTAGGTAAGCGGCTCTCCATGTTGCATACATTACCTCACATCACAGCTATTCAAGAACCATGGGTGTATAACAAACGCATCTGTGGTCTTAGTGAACTACGTGGTGAAACAATACTATACGATGAGCAAGCCGCAAGGCCTAGAAGCTGTCTTATAGTATCGAAACACTTTGCTGTCACTAAGTTAACCCAATTCTGTGGGCAAGACCTGGTGGCAGCAAAAGTGAGCTATGAAAGCGATAGTGGATGGAAACATCTGATTGTCGCCTCAGGCTACTTCCCCTATGACTCACTACTGCCTCCTCCGCCAAAGGCAATTGTTGAGCTCATAGAGTACTGTGATCTTAAGGAGACCGGCCTTATTCTTTGCTGTGACGCTAATGCTCAACACACTGTGTGGGGCAGCAGTAAATGCAACGCGCGAGGTACCAGACTCCTTGACTTCATCATGACCTCCAATCTGAACATTCACAACACTGGTAATAAACCCACTTTTGTGACTGCTAGAAGACAGGAAGTGATTGACCTTACTTTGTCTAACTGTAGACTGAGAGAGTCAATCTTTAACTGGAAGGTTCTTAAAGAAGATTCTTTATCGGACCACAGGTATATCGAGTTTCATACTGACCGAGAGGTGCTGCCCTCTATGACGGTAAGAAACCCCAGAAAAACGAACTGGGCACGCTTTAGACATGAACTTGAGAATTCCCTCAATATTCCTGTCAGAATTCGTACCAAAGAAAGTATTGAGACGTCCGTTCAAGTTATGAACGATGTCATAAATTCTAGTTTTGTACGAACATGTCCGGTACGAAAAACGTTATCTAGACCTCCCGTTCCTTGGTGGAACGCTTGTCTTGAAACCTTGCGCAAGGATTCCAGAAAGCTTCTAAATAGGGCCCTAAGGAGCAACTTAGACTCTGACTGGTTTCTTTATCGAGCTAAGCAGAAAGAGTATAAGAAACGAATTCGTAAATCGAAAAGTGTTTCCTATAAAGACTTCTGCAGTAGCATCGAATCCTGCAGTGAGACTAGCAGATTGGTCAAGTTTCTTAAAAGAGACCGAACTGCTCGACTGGACTCACTGCGGAGACCTGATGGCTCGTATACTGAGTCTAAGACAGAGGCACTCAGTGTCCTAGTTGAGACTCACTTTCCGGGAAATCAAATCCACATAGGGCCACTTTGTAATCCCAGCACTGGGGACTGCAATAACAACTCTAATGTGACAAAACATGACTGGCAGGTTGCCAGATTGGTTGTATACGATGAAGCTATCCAATACGCAGTGGCCTCTTTTGATGGCTTCAAGTCACCTGGACCGGATGGCATCTACCCAGTCATGCTACAGGAAGGTATAACCCAATTGCTACCATGCCTAAAGAAGATCTTTAGAGCAAGTCTCGCATGGGCATACATTCCGACATCCTGGCGTTTAGTTAAAGTAGCCTTCATTCCTAAAGTTGGAAGAGTAGACTATTCCATAGCCAAGAGCTTCAGACCCATTAGTATGATGTCCTTCATACTAAAGTGTCTAGAAAGACTAGTTGAGCTGCACATCAGAAAAACATCGCTGTCAAGGTACCCACTATCATCAAGACAACATGCCTACCAACGTGGAAAATCCTGTGAAACAGCATTGCAACATCTGGTTGGCCGGATCGAGCATGCTTTTCAGAGGAAGATGTACGTGATGGGCATATTTGTTGACATCGAGGGTGCTTTTGATAATGCGACTTTTGATGGAATGTGTGACGCAGCTAGAAGGCATGGAATAGATGAAACATTGGTCAAATGGCTAAGGTCAATGCTAATGTTTAGGACCATCACTTCGGAGGCGGAGTGCGGTCAGTATATTATGGCAGGGGTGAATAGAGGTTGTCCTCAAGGAGGCGTTCTCTCCCCCCTGCTCTGGTGTATGCTGGTTGACTCTCTAGTCAACGATCTCGATGGACCAGGTGTCTATTCCCAGGCCTATGCAGATGATGTTGCCATTATTGCCACAGGCTTTTCCCTCAATGAGGTCTGTGTTAAAACACAAAACTCGTTGAACCGAATTGACAGCTGGTGTACTGCAAACGGACTTTCCGTCAACCCTCACAAAACAGGGATTGTTCTCTTCACTAGGAAAAGAATAATGACAGGATTATCTCTACCAGTACTTAAGGGTGTCACTATTCCTCTGTCTAACGAAGTAAAATATCTGGGCTTAACTCTAGATAGTAAACTACTTTGGACAAAACATGTTGAAAATAAAATTTCGCGAGCATTGAATGCCTTCTGGCAATGCAGAGGAATTTTTGGGAAGACATGGGGACTATCGCCGAGCAAAACCTTATGGATTTACACGGCAATGATAAGACCGATGATATCATATGCATCGGTAGTCTGGTGGAACAAGCTGTCGCGAAAATGCGTGACAACTAGTCTTGCCAAGATTCAGAGAACTGTGTGTCTGGGTGTTACGGGTGCCTTTCCCACTACACCTGGTCCAGCACTGAATGCAATCTTAAACCTACCACCACTTGACATCTTCATCAGAGGCGAAGCCATGAAAGGCTGCTGGAGACTAAAACGAGGTGGTTTCTGGTTTAATGTTCCCTGGAATATCTCTGATATTGCACTTGACACTCCATTAGACACCTGTCTACTGGAGATGCCCTCTGATGCAATGATAACAGAAATATTACCAAGACGAAATTTTGAGGTCTGCCAACCTGACATTCAAGACTGGCTAACGCCTGACTGTGAGCCAGGTAGAGGGTCACACCGCATTTTCACAGACGGCTCCAGAACCGATCAGGGATCTGGTGCTGGAGTGTTTGTGGAACCGGATGACCGCAGACTTCACTTCGCCTTAGGCGACAATGCCTCGGTATTTCAAGCCGAAGTCTATGCTATACTTATGACTATGGACTACATTGCGGATAATAGATGGCAGAACAGGGCTATATCAGTTTGCAGCGATAGTCAGGCTGCTCTTATGGCTTTGAACAACCAGGTCATCACATCCAAAATTGTACGTCAATGCAGATCACGTCTCAATTGTGTTGGTAAATACAATACACTGAAACTGATTTGGGTGCCGGGCCATAAAGGAGTTTCGGGCAATGAAACATCTGACGAACTAGCACGTGCTGGATCTGAGGATAATCCATTTGGACCAGAACCTGTGCTTGGACTACCTGCATCTACGGGGAAATTCGTCATCAGCTCTTGGGTCGCCTCCGCACACAAGAGCAGATGGCTGAATGAGACGAAATGCAGATTCTCCAAGCTCATGACACCGACGATAACCAAAAGATCGGCCTCGTTTCTACTTTCCTTAAGTAGAAAGGAGTGCAGAAAACTGACGGGACTTCTAACGGGACACAACGCATGTGAAAAACACATGAACGCAATCGGCCTGGCCGAAAGCGCCTTATGTTCTGCCTGCTACGAAGAAACTGGCACCACAGAGCACTATCTCTGTGACTGTCCAGCATTTTCTAGAATAAGAAGGCAGATCTTTGGCACAGACTTGATGAGAGAGGATCAGCTTCACTCTCTATCACACAATAGCCTTCTTAGATTCAATAATGAATCTAAGAAGTATCATTAAAAACCAGGGAACTGGGTCACAGCACAATGGATATAACCCTGTCTGAGTGCTGTGGCTCTATTTTTTATCCCACATTAAAAAAAAAAAAAAAGGCTGATCCCACGGTAATTGGCACAAAAAGTGAGATCCCTTTTCTTAAGGATTGGGCAGAGAACACTGAGGTTCCATTCACTTGGCATGCTTTCATCCGACTATATTCTGCTTACGAGCTCGTGCATGCTCTCTATTAGCTCTGGTCTTAAACAACTCAACAGGCAGGCCATCGCACCTGCGGCTTTGTTGTTTTTCAACCGAACAATGGCTGTTCTGACCTCGTCATGGTCGGGTGACGGAATCGTAATGTCGTCATCAAGTACTGGGGTTGTCGGGTTTACTTCTTCGTCGCTGTCATCATCACCGGTCAGCAGTTTAGATAAGTGATATCTACATATCTTCAATGTGCTTTGGATATCTGTTACTAGATTTCCGTTCTCATCTTTTCAAAAAGAGGCTCCGGGTTTTGAATTTAGCGATTTGGCGACTTTTTTTTTCTCGAAGAATTTTCAAGTCTCATTCCTGTCCCCATGCATCTCAATCTCCTCACACTCATGTCTTTCTGCCTTTCTGTTTTACGGCTGAAAAGACGTCTCTTTTCCCTTCTCTTCTCTTTGTATCGCTCCTTCGCAACTCGCGTAGCTACTGACTGTATGGTGGATTTGTCTGCAGTGGCCGTGCGACACTCTTGGTCATATCACTGATTCCTCAGAGGGCGTTGGAATGCAAGTACCTCTTCGGCAGCCGTACTCATAGACTTCATCGAGAGGAGGAGTAGTTTGTCTAAGCAGGTGTGAGAGTCGAGTGGAAAAGGCTTGCGTTGTCTGTTGTGATTGCAGATTTCCGACGTCTAGCTTTCTCTGCGTTTGGTTCCGTACGTTTTTCGCAGCGATTAAGCATGTGCGGACCTTGGTTGCTACAAGGTTATGATCCGAGTCCATATTGGCACCTCGCATAGTGCGTACGTCCAACACGCTCGAAGCGTACCTTTCTTTTATCACAAAGTGATCAATTTGGTTACGAGTTTTTTGATCTGTCACCGTGAGGGCTTGTGGATTTCGATATGTTCAAATCTAGTGCTACTAACTACCATGTTTCTATTGTGGGACAATATATGGCTTCTCCGCACACCTTGGCGTTAAAACCGCCTAGCGGGTTTTAATATCGTGGCGCTCGTATGCGTTGTCTAGGCGCTCGTAGAAGCGCTCTTTTGTCTCGTCATCTTTCTCGTTCATCGAACCGTCTGCACAAATTAGGCTGATGTGGAAATATTTAGCCTTGATGCGGATTGTTGCCAGCCTTTCGTCCACGGGCGTGAACCTAGAGACAAGGTGGCGGAGTGTCTTGCCGACCACAATTTCACATCCAAATTCGTGTCTCCCTGCATGGCAGCTGTAGTAGATATCACATGACGCTTGTTTCGAGCAGCCCTGTCTAGTCCATCGTATTTCCTGGATTGCGGTGATGTCAGCCTTATATTTTTCGAGGACGTCTACCAGCTGGATAGATAGCAAAACGCGATAGATCGGTGGAGGTTACTTCGATTGAAGCCGGACCATCCGCTGCTGCTGGCTGCCAAAGCTCCTGAGAAACGCAAAGGCAAGAAGTTTAAAACCTTCAATGCTACTGCAAAACCCCGTATCTCCCAAAGCTCAACAGTCTCTAGTGATATTGATTCCACAAGCAAGAACACTGGCGCTTCATGTTCCGAAACGGCTGCGGATGAACTACCTTCAACACCCACTGGTAGAGGTAACAAAAAGTATCATATTGTGATGCTGCTCGCAAAGCTCTTTCGGTTGCGATTATTGTCAAACTGGGGAAGGAGCAAAAGATAAATGATGCTGAAGTAAAACACTGCACCGATCATCTTTGGCGGCTAATCAGCACCGGCGGTGTCAGTGCAAACGCAAAAAGCTATGAGACGAATGATGGCATCATGAAGGTGCTATGCTCGTCTCAAGCCAATTGCCACAGCCATTGCTAAAATCCCCCTCAACGACAATCATCTAAACCTATTTCTTGGACGGATCAAATTCCAAATCAATTCCAAATGAATAGGTACATGATGAAAAACGAGTTAATTATACTGTCATGATATTTAATCAGATCAATCTGCAACATTCTAAAGCTACTACCGCTTTACTAGGTAAGAGGCTCTCCATGTTGCATATATTACCTCACATCACAACCATTCAAGAACCATGTGTGTATAACAAACGCATCTGTGGTCTTGGTGAACTACTTGGTGAAACCATACTATTCGATGAGCAAGCAAACACTTTGCTGTCACCAAGTTAACCCAATTTTGTGGGCAAGACCTGGTTGCAGCTAAAGTGAGCTATGAAAACGATAGTAGATGGACACATCTGATTGTCGCCTCAGGCTACTTCCCCTATGACTCACTACTGCCTCCTCCACTAAAGGCAATTGTTGAGCTGGATTGACCTAACTTTATCTACCTGTATAATGTTCTCATAAATCATCTATTATACGCAAAAATTTCGCAAAACTTATTTATGATATCCGGCCAATATATGATTATAATAAATATATGATTATAATAAAAATTAATTATTATAATTAATTGAATAAAATTATGCGTATTTTTAGTCATGTTTTAAGTGTAATATATTCGTAAGTCATGAATAATTGTAATATGTTCTGGAATACATTTTATGATTTATTATTCATAATTAAAATGTCATAGTAGCCATATAGCAGTAGCCTGCAGATGGAAAAAGAAGTCCATAATTATGCGGAATAAAGTGAAATATGAAAATATAATAAGTCAATAGGAAAGTAGCATTCAAAAAACAATGATAAAATACATGACATTAACTTATATGTCTGTTAAATTTATTTTCAAATGACATATTTTTCACGTTTTTTCACACAATTAAATTATCATTAGACTGCAGCTACAACGTGGTTTTTCGCAACTGGCGTGAATGGCGCATTAAGAAAATTAATATGCAATATGAAACAGAAGTGATGAGAAAATATTCATAATTTCGCATGTTCATAATAAACAGCGATTTTCAGTTTTTTATGCATGAAATTTACATTTTTTTAGTATTATATATAACTCATAAATAAGAAAATTAGAAAAAAATATGTTAATACAAACATATCAATAAAATAGTAAATTGAAATGTTATTGTCCAATATTATAAATATTTATTGCCTGGTGCAAAAAAATAACTACCTAATATATAAAATAATACAGGCATCGCACATTGAGAGAAAAGCAAATGCTAAAAATTTGAATTCGTTGCTTTAAAATCTTTTAAAGCCCATATTTGGCAATAAAATTGATATATCTTCTGCAAATCAGACGTAGGCCGGTCACCCGACTCGACTTAAACGCACATTTGAGCACTCGAAGTGTGCAGCTAATAGCTTTATAAAGTATTTACTCAAATTTAACTATGGTTCGCGACGAAACAGTTCCATAAAATTAATGAATTCATTTGCCTATATTATAAATGACACATTAAAGTTAACAGGTACTTAAAAAATTGAGGGGTTGTTTTTTTTTTATTAAAATATTCCAAAAATTAATCTTAGCCAACAAATTTGTAAATACTACAAAAAAATATTGGTTCCACATGACCCCGTTAGAAGGTGTACCAGTTTTCGATTTTTCAAGGTCATCAGTAGTGTGATTCCGTAACTCCATAACGATAACATTCGATACTAGCTTCGCCCGTGCTAAGTTTTTTTAATTGCAAAACTATATCGTTTTAAAATACGTTAAAGATACATTTCGTCATTTTTTCCTTTTTTAGTGCATGCCTACGTCGCTATTTTCCAGCCCGCATTGAACGTAGTACCATTACAAGCCCTCTAACATTTAGCTAAAAGATAAACATCAGCAATATACATCACTGAGCACATTTTCGTGACTTCGGCTATCTTAATTACACAGATATTTAGAATTAAAAGTTCAGTTTTGCTACGCCCATTTTTGTACTTTACGAGGTTATTTTCAAAATTTCGTAGTGCGCGCTTACGTCGGCAGATGAACAAATTTCATGTTCCTAGGTGTAATTTAGATTTTTTTTGATTTTTCCTAAACCACTCTTGCATAACCACGAAGCGTAAAGTGAAATTCTCCCAAAAATAATGATTATTTTGAAATAAGTACGATCAAAAGTAATCGAATACAAAGTATTGGGTACGCAGAATATACCATCATTAACCGGCAAATATGTATTGTAAATTGTAAACAAAAAATCACTACATCAACTGTCTGGCCTTTCATCGTGATTTTCTGAATGTTGGTGGCATCGGCGTCATCTACGGCTTAAAATGAAACGAGGAGCTTTGCAAGTTTAGTGCAATATGTGCGTGGGAAGTCAAAATACCGCGCGATGGCATAGCGGGCCTGATGTTGATGCGCCCCGATACGAACTAACTCGACGCGAGCTGTGGCGATAGCAATTATTTTGGAATACAGACGGATAGAGCGTATATTTAGCGCACACTAAATACGGGTAAAGATCACTGTACCGGCCGAAGTAAAAAAAAAATGCCACCCCCTGTATTTTCGCAAAAAAAAGTTCCGCAAAACCCTTGGTGACTTTGAAAAATCAAAAACTGCACTTTGATTATACTTCATCGTAACGCAAATTTTCAAATAATGCATTTTCAAGAAAAATCAAATTTACGGCGATCAAAGAGAAAGCCTGATCAAAAATATATATACTTTTCTATATCTAGTATGCCACTATTGTTAAATTTTTATATATTGATAAAATTAAAAATTCAAAGAATACCTGTTAAAATAATCATTCCCAAGTAACCATTTGCTGTATAACGTAGCTGCATAATGGTTCAATAGTCGTTTAATGAACTTGAAAAGTTGTAAAAGCAACTAAAAAGTTGTAAAAGTTGTAAAAGCAACTAAGTCACCCTTGAAGATCCTTTATGCAGCTAATTTGGAGTAATTATACAGCAAATTGCTGCAATAGATCTAGTGCTATAACAGTCGCATTCAATACTTTAAGAACGACTGTGCAGCTTTTTATATTTTATATTCAAATATTTTGAACGAAACAAAATTATTTAAAATAGCATGATGAGTAAGGTGTCGGACTGAAAAAAAAGGGACGCCTATTCGAATCCCAGCCACAACCAAACGTTTTTTTTTCATTTATTTTTATTTATTTTTATCTTTTTAATTTCCTTACAAAAATAAAAAATTATTTTGCAAATCAGTTGTCATGGTCTATTAATTGAATTATATTTTTCATTTATTAAATTAGTATCATTTTTATATGCATAATTAATTTAAAAATTATTCTTTACCTTTTTCTGGATTTGAACCCGAGACCTCGCTCACTAAAAACTTGTACCGACACCTTAGACAGACCGAACAAAGGAATTGTTAAATTTGTGTTGTTTAAATGATAACAATACACATGTTCAATATGTCACTGATGAGTTCGTTATTTTATAATTAAAGTATTTAATTAGAACCATTTATTTCTCAAGGATGTAGGTTTATAAAACATGGATATATAATGTATAAACTGAGAAAGAATCCATCCAACAACAAGGATAGGTCAAGATAGACAATTTATGTGATCTTTAAACTGGATCGCCCTACATTTTTTTTAATATCTTTCAGGCTTCTAGAAAACGATAGCTGACGCAATGAAATGCATTTTGATAATAAAAAAATATTTTTTATTTCGATAATGTAGTTTTTGAACACTTTTGGTCTTGGAACACTCCAAAGAGTACCATTTGGCTTCTAACGAAGTCCGCTACCGGTTTCCGAAATACGAAATTTTGTGTCTTAAATAGGTTTATGATCACTTTTGGGAGTCATTAACCACTCCGAAGGGTATTTAGGGTATCATGATGTCCGCTACCGATATCCGCATATTGGGTAATTAATGGGTTTTTTTACCCCGTTTTTGAGGACCAATTCAAAGGGTCATACATGACTTTTTGACCACCCACAGTTAGTGGTCATGGACGCCTCTATTCAATTGCCCACGATGTCTGCAATTTTTCGGTATGTTTTTCACTTATCGCCCACTTTTGCCCAACCAGTATACCAACCCACTTTTTTGACCACCCACTTCTGGACAATAGTGTACGCGTTGGACTTGGGACTACTACGCACTACTACCGGTACTGCCAATGTGGCTTCTCAATTATGCCGAAGTTATTTCTTCATGGCCTATTTTTGCACAAAGATATGTCCATTCTTTTCTTTTTTGCAACTAGCCACTGGTAGGTTCCTGACCTCTTCAATTTCTTCCACTATTCGTATCGGTTCATATTTTTAATTGAGTTGTTGTTGAATTGTGAAAGCTGTTAATAAATTCTTGCTTCTATTGATGCTATTTATTTTAAAATGTCATAATTTTTACGTGTCAAAATTCAAATTACAAAAAAAAATAAAACAACGCTGTATAGTAGGGCTTCAGTAGCTGCAAAACAGTAATTTGGATTCTAACCGTGTAATGGTGCTTCTATGGTGGCATTCATTAGATTTTGCAGCTAGCAGTATAAGGGCAGTGATTTCGGCTATCTGCATAAAGGATGTTCAAAGGTTGCTCTTAATAGACATTGCTGCTAGAGGCATAGAAGTGCTGTAATGGCAACAATTTTATGAATAAACTGCTAGCTGAATAATGAATATATAAATGTTTTTTATTGGTTCTATATTAGGTCTTTGAGTTATATATTAATGCTAACTGTAGAAGCGTTCTTAAAATACATATATAAAACTATTAAACAACTAGTTGTTAGAAATGCTATTGAAGAACGATAGTACAATCTTTTTATGCAGCTTTTGGTTACTTGGGTTGCTTCTGTATTTTTTACCCGATTTTGCTCTTGTGTGATAGAGTTTACAAACAGTAAGAAAATTTCCTAACAGATGACAGTTTTTTTTAGTTTATTGCTTTAGGGAGACCTTATTTAATTAAATTTTTGAAATTGTCGATTTGGGTCCCTGCCGGGACCTCATATTTTCGCTGAAAATTCTCCACAATGATTTTCTCACTAAATTGATCGTTTTGAGGTGTTGACCTTTTCAATCAAATACTTGAAAAGAAATTTCATACGAAGCCATTGTCAGTCTAATGTACACACTGCACTGTGGGACAGAAGTCAATTCTAGCTCGCCGTAAATACAGTTTTGGGCCAATCTTAACGAAACTTTACACTAAGCCTACATGGACTATGAATAGATTTCAGTTTGAAAATGTACAAGACTGGTCCATTGCCACGGCCACCTGTCATATAATTAAAATGGTAAAATGACTCTTACAAAACATCTCATGTTTTGTTTATAATTTGTATTTAGATGCATACTATCATTGCACATGACCATTCTTAATATGGGCGTGATTGGCCAACTGCCTACCGTTATCATTAAACTATATAATTTGACTATCGTAAGAGATATACTGATAATATTAGGTACTATGGTACATATCACAATTCGTAACTACCACACCAAATATGATCCAGTTTTGTCATATAATGACAGAAAAAGCAAAACTGACATATAATAATAACAATATTTAGTTAAATTATTTAACGATTTTCTTATATTTCTTATCACTTAAAATTATTTTAAATGACGTGTGGCAAACTAATGCAGAAATGTTTAACACCATTAGAAAGAAGATCAGAATATCAGACATTATGCCTGTAAAAAGATTTATGAGAGCATTTGGACGCTTTTTTTCCATGTCTACTTTTGTATAAAAAATGTGTAATTTTTCTTTTATGTTTTTTCCAAATAATAGCCATTTGAAATTTTTGAACCACAAGATGATATTTCTCTCAATTCCTAGTAATATAAAATTAACATTATGCATCTGGAGTTCTCATAAATTATTAATAAAATGACATATTTTAATTTCCGATTTTCGGCGAGCTAGACTAAGCGTCTGTCCAATAGTGCACTGTGGGCGATGGTTCGGTTCTCGGCCGAGGAGGTGAATCCGAAACTGTACAATGTGTTCAGCAACAGTAGCGGCAGCAACGTCAACCAGTGAAACATACAAAGGTGGCATACCGTACGTCAACACTATCGGCGTCAGTGCAGTGGCGCTGAGGCGAAAAACAATGCAACGGGTGTCGCCAATCTGCGCAATCATATTACGGAGTCGTCGCATATATATGGCAGTTGACAATAACCGCCTATTTTTTGTAACACGGTTTGTACTTAAGACATATGAGTATATACAAATTTTTATTGATGTATCTCAAACCTCAAATTTATTGACTAAAAAACATGATTTTCGAAGTTATGAAAAAAATAGAAGAAAAATTCTTACCACTCCAAATACAAAGTAAAATGATCTTTGTTCAATGTCAGGAATTTATGAACATTTTTTCAGAATTTTAATAAGCAGTTTGGAATAAATATATATATATATATATATATATATATATATATATATATATATATATATATATATATATATATTGGCGACAGCCGTTGCATGATTTTCAGCCTCAGCGCCGATAGTGTACTGTACGTACTGTATGCGCCTGTGCCACTGGTTGACGTTGCTGCCGTTGCCACTGCTGCTGTTGAACATATTGTACACTTTCGGATTCACCTCGTCGGCCGAGTACTGAACCATCACCCATGACACTATCTTTTTTTTATGCTTAAAAAGTGTCTAGCAAGTTGAAATGAAAAGAGACAAATATATGATGCTCGAAAGTTTAAATATTTATACATTTCTCTCAATCGTTGTTTCATTCACATAAAACTAGTAAATTCGTGTACTTTTTTAAATCCAGTGTATATAGTATATGATTGAAAAGTTTAACACCTAAAAACGATCAATTTAATGAGAAAATAATTGTGAAAAATGTTCAGCAAAAATTTGAGGTACCGGCCGGCGGTGACCCAAATCGACAATTTCAAAAATTGATTTAAATAAGGTCTCCCAAAAGCAATAAACTAAAAAAATCTGTTATCTGTTAGGAAATTTTCTTAATGTTTGAACACACTATCACACAAGAGAAAAATTGGATAAAAACACAGAAGTAATGTTCATTTTAACTGGTATTCTTTGCATTTTTAGTTAGATCAATATATAAAAACTCAACAATAGTGGCATACTAGGTATAGCAAAGTATACATATATTTTTGATCAGGGTCTCACCCTGACCGATGTAAATTGGATTTTTCTAAAATCATTGCACTTTCAAAAACAGGCGAATTTAAATAAAGCCAGTGTGTGACCTTTATCAAAAATATATACTTTTCTATACCAATTATGGTTCTATTAATGAATTTTTCAATTTTTATTAAAATAAAGACAACTTAAGGTGTTTGTTAAAAAAATCGCTGCTTTTGTATTGCAAATCATAATTTGATAGCTTCTTGGAACCAGAATTAAATTTCTCAGCAGATGACTTACCCACTTTTTCAGTGTATTGTGTTTGGGAGACGTTATTTCAGTTTAATTTCGGAATTGTCGATTTTGGTGCCAAAACGCGAACTTTGACGTCCCGAACTTGACGTATTCGGATTTCGTTCGAAAGTCGATCAGTAAATGTAACTTGTTGCAGTAGCCGGCAATGAACGGACATGAACTTGTTGGGTCTCTGCTGCCACACAATCGAATAGGCAGCCGTTTGTTCAAGCGGTATGTTTGCGACGTTTCGCCGCTCATCGTATATAGTTGCGTAGTGTTGCGCTCATCAGCCACAACAATTGTATCACCAATAAAGTCTCAGCAATGCACTTTTCTTGGAAATGTATTTTTTGGTATATGGGCCATTCCACACCAACTCGACCAGCGGTTGGAACTCACCTTCATCGATTTCAATGAAATTTGGGCAGCTGATAAAGCTTATTGAGTTATGCATTGACCAATTTTTTTTATTTTTTCGACCTCTACATCCAGAGATACAGTGCTTCAAAGTTACAAAAAATTGGCCAAATATCACTTTTGAAAAGCTAGAAACTTCGTTGATGGTAAACAAATGTTCGTGCCAAATTTCAAGGTGGTATTTTGATTGCATCATATTTTAAAAATTAATTTTCTAAATTTTTACACATTTTTTGTATTCAAATATAAAATATTTTTTTCAAAAGTAAAATTTGCGATCATTTTTTAATGTATTTGTAACTATAATTTCGAAAATGGCGTCAGTTTCATCAAACTGTCCCTACTTTTTGAGATATATACCATTTTTTGAAAAATGTAAAAAATATACCCCAAAATCAATATCTCAAAAACTAGAGTCAATATGATAAAACTCGCACCATTTTAGAAATCAAAGTTAGAAATACATTCATAAATTTTACTGTCGAAAAAAAAATTTTTTTTTCAATGCAAAAAATAAATTAAAATTTAGTAAATTATTTTTTAAAATATGATGCAATCAAAATACCATCTTGAAATTTGGCACGAACATTTGTATTAAATCAACCAAAATTTGTGAAGTGAAGTGAAGTTTTTTAATCGGTTATAATGGCAATGGGCCACATTTTCAAGTTTGAAAATAACAACTTAATTTCTCTAAAAGTATGTTCTATTAGCTTTAAAACGAGCCAGTTTCTAGCATATCTACTTTAAGAGATATTGAAATATGAATAACCATACAAAAGTGATTTTTGGCAAAGATTTTGTAACTTTGAAGCACTGTATCTCTGGAAGTAGTGGTCGAAAAAATGGTCAATGCATATCTCAATAAGCTTTATCAGCTGCCTAAATTTTATTGAAATCGGAAAGGTAAAATCTCAAAATTTTTTGGTCGATTTATTTAAATTTTTCCACAAGTGCGTATTTTTTCCGACATATGAAACAACTTTTGTTCTAATGTCAGCAGCACATATATTTCTATTCTAGAGCAAATTTCGTACCAAAAAAAAAAAAAAAATTAAGGAAAAAAAAACCAAAAAAAATGTAAGCTTAAAAACCTTAAAGTTATACATTCTTATAAACTTTAATTATTATATACAAGTGGCTCATAAAACATATACATATATTGAGTAACATGCATTTTCTCTCGAATTGCTATGAGTACATATATGTACTTGCACGAACATAAAAGATTTATTGGAATATACGGAATGTAATTATAACGTAATTCAAAATCACCATATAAATATTAGCAGTAAAATCTAATTACATTATAATTGAATTATTTTGTTCAGATTGTATATATATTGTTACGAAAAGCAATCAACAATAATAAATGAGACGCAAGACAATTCAGCGCAATAAGCAATGTGTTAGAAAGAGACGGAAGATCATTCAGCGCACTATGCAATTTGCGAGAAAGAGATGGAAGATCAGCACATTAAAACACATGAGTGAGAATGAGATGCCAATAGCATGCGTCATTCACGAAACGAGTAGAAGGTTCTCGAAACAAGTCGAAGCTTGTCGAAACGTGTCGAACTGATGCCTGCAGTATATAAGGCCGCGCATCTGAGGCACTGTACTTCAGTTGTGATTTGATAGTGAACTAGTGCGTCTCGTGAGTGAACATTGTAAAGATAAATTGTAGAAATTCAACAGTTGGTATAAGTGATTATTCTTTAAGTTGTTATTTAATTAAATAAAGTTAATTAATACTAGTTGAAATAATACTAGTTAAACCAAATTTAAGTGTGTTTTTATTTTGTACACAATCCAGCGATACGAACTCGTAGAACAGTTTTCCGTAGACTGAATTTTCGTAACATTGGTGTCAGAAGTAGGATTGTGATACAAAATGGTTAAATTCGAACAACTTAAAGTCGACCAGCTAAAGAAGGAGCTGGCGATTCATAATCTTCCAACTATAGGTACGAAAGTAGAGCTACAAAAGCGCCTAATGGAAGAATTAGAGAACCAAGGCATTGACCTCGCAGAGCACGAGTTTGAAGTGGAAGCTGCAATAGCGTCATCGAAAAGTGTGGACACGGAGCAAAAAGTACAGTCCCAAAGTTTTGATATGAGCCAGTTGCTCGGAGCAATACAACAACAGCTTCAAGAAAATTCCAATCAACTTAAAACAGAACTAGATCAAAAATTTCTAGAAAATGCAAAACAATTTCAAGAAAACTCAAATCAACTTAAAACAGAACTACAAGAAAATTCCATCAAAATGGAACAGAAACTTCTAGAAATTTAAAACAGCTCCAAGAAAATTCGACAAGAATGGAACAGAAACTTCTAGAGAATTCAAACCAACATCAAGTAAAAATTGAGCAACAGATGCAGGAACATTCTAAGCAGTTTCTGGAAGTTTCTAATACACTCCATGGCAAAGTAAACGAACTTGAGGCACATGTAAATGACATTGTAGTGGACATTGATGACAAATTTGAAAAGTTGGAAAATGGTTTCGACAAAAAGCTACAGAAAATACAAGAAGATGTCAGTTTACTACAGATAAGTGGACCTACACAGCATGTTGTTACTAGTACGAGGCTAAAATCGCCGATTTACGATGGAACCACAGCGTCCAACATTTTCAAGCTGCAATTTGAGACCACGGCTGTAAGTAATCGATGGAATAATGAAGACAGCGTAGCCGCACTTATCGTGGCGCTTAAAGGAGGCGCTGCCGAAGTATTGCAGACTGTTCCAGAAAGTGATCGAAACAGTTATTTAGCGGTTATGTCTGCACTGCAGAGAAAATATGGCAGTGATCACATGAAGCAAATCTACAGAATGGAACTAAAGTGCCGAATGCAAAGAAATGGTGAAACATTGCAGGCGTATGCAGCGGACGTCGAGACGCTTGCGCATTTGACGTATGCAGATTCAACGAGTGATTTCATAGAAAAGTGCAATATAGGTGCCTTCGTTGATGGCATACGTGATCCGGAAACAAAACAATGCCGAAAGCGACATTTACGGAAACTGTAACCACAGCGCTAACGCAGGAGACAGCAACTACGTTGTGCCGCCCAACGCCAAAGGTCCGCAAACTGGATGTAGAGAATGAAGACCTACTTCAAGCATTAAAAAGTGGAGCTAAATCAGATTACACTGCTGCCAACCGAGACACCAAATTTAAAGGTAAATGCTACAACTGTGATATATATGGTCATATGGCACGTGATTGTCGTAAAAAACGCAAGCACTCAATAAATCAATCTGCAGATGAATCCAGTCATGAAGAAAGACAGGATCATGTCCATAATAACGTAAATTTTAATCAATCTTTAAACTAAATCGAGTCAGTTCTGCGGGGCACGATCTGACCCATAACCGATTGCCCCAGAATCTCCATTTCACAAATTACTCTAAAGCCAAATAGCTTAACTGTCGAAGGACTCATTGATTGTACAGCATGTATGGTGACATTGGATACGGAAGCTTCACACTCAATAATAAGAAGTAGCCTTGTTAAGGATAAAGTAGAGCCGTAACAAACAGTTACAGGTGAAGAGGCCCCTATCAGAGGAAAGATTACCAAGAAAATAACGATTGGTACTACGACAGTTAAGCATGATTTTATTGTGGCAGAAATAGTAGACGAAATAATACTTGGCATGGACTTCATGATAAAGAACGGTTTCACACTTGATTTAACAAGAAAAATTTTGAATTATGCCAACACGGAGATCCAACTAAATATTGATTGTGACCAGAGCCCGAAAATGAAACAAGTTATTGCTTATAAAAATAGAAAAATACCACCTAATTCAGAAGCAATTGTTTGGGCGAAATTAAATGGAGATTGTGTGAAAAGCAAGTTGTGGGTTATTGAAGCAAACGAAGAGCTGTATAAAAGTAACATAGTGGTAGGAAGAAAACTTGTTGAGGCGGAGAAAGACAGAATTGTACCTATAAGAGTACAAGATAAGAATTTGGAAAACTCGTCAAAATTAATCAAAAAGGGAACAGGTAGGCCAGTGCCAAGAGGCGTCAGCGATTATATATTGCGAGCCAAATACATCAAAGGACTATGTAGCACCGCAAGTATACAAACAATCTATTCACAAGCTTATAAATGAGTGGACGAAGGATTTGGCTGCCAAAGAAAAGAGTCAAGTGCAACAGCTAATTGACAAATATCGGTGTATATTTGCTGAAAAGGGCCAAAAGGATGGCAGAACTTCCATTGTAAAACATCGAATAGACACTGCTGATTCTAACCCAATTCTTCAAGCACCAAGAAGAGTACCACTTGCGAAAAGAGACGAAGTATCACATTTGGTTGAAGAAATGCACACAAATGGCGTGGTGGAACCATCTGATTGTCCATGGAGTTCGCCAGTAGTATTGGTGAAAATTGGTGAAAAAGTAGTATTGGTGAAACGGTTCTGCGTTGATTACCGAAAACTTAATGATGTCACCAAGAAAGATAGTTATCCACTGCCCAGAATCGATGACACCTTGGATACACTATCGAATGCTAAGTGGTTTTCAACGTTGGACTTAAAAAGCGGTTACTGGCAAGTGGAAATCGATAAGAAAGATCGAGAGAAGACTGCATTCAGTACTGGAGATGGACTATGGCAATTTTTGGTAATGCCGTTTGGACTATGCAATGCCCCAGCAACATTTGAGCGGTTAATGGAGCACGTATTAAAAGGTTTACACTGGAAAACATGCCTAGTATACCTTGATGACATAATTGTTATGGGCAAGGATTTCAACGAAGATCTAAGAAATCCAGAGGAAGTATTTCTTCGATTTAAAAGTGCGGGTCTACAACTTAGCCCAAAGAAATGCTCACTTTTCAAGAAAGAAGTCAAGTATCTGGGTCATCGAGTTACCACGGAAGGAGTGCATACCGATGAAGATAAAATAGTTGCAGTAAAGGAGTGGCCCAGACCGCAAAACCTAGATGACCTACGAAGTTCCTTGAGGCTATGTACATACTACAGGCGATTTGTTCCAGGTTTTGCCAATGTAGCTAGCAGTCTTCACGAGTTGACAAGAAAGAACCGGGCATTTCAATGGGGCAATGATCAAGAAAGGGCGTTTTTGAAATTAAAAGGTCTGCTGTGCTCGGCACCAATTCTTGCGTATCCAATCCCAGGTGAGAAATTTATACTTGATACGGATGCGTGTGGATACGGAATCGGCGGAGTTCTCTCTCAAGAGATCAATGGACAAGAAAAAGTGATCGCATACTACAGTAAAACCTTGTCCAAACCCGAGCGAAATTACTGTGTCACCAGAAGGTAGCTTCTTGCTGTAATCGAAAGTGTGAACAATTTTCACAAATACCTGTACGGGCAACAGTTTCAGTTGAGAACCGATCACGCTGCACTGAGATGGTTACTTCAGTTTAAAGACCCAGAAGGTCAAATTGCGCGTTAGATAGAACGATTACAGAGCTACGATTTCACCAAAGAACATCGTAAAGGAGGTCATCATGGAAATGCACGACGCCCTGTCACGACGCCCATGTAAACTAAAATGCAGACATTGTTCAAGAGCTGAAGGAAAAGAAAACATAATTGACATTCGTTTGCTAAATGTTTTGCCCGATGAAAAATGGGCTCCGGAACAAATTCAAATTGATCAAAAGAGTGATCTTGACCTCACAAAAATCATGAAGTTCAAGGAACAGCAAAGAAAACCAACGTGGGAAGATATAGCGGCCGACAGTCCAATAACTAAAGCTTACTGGGCACAGTGGCAGAGCTTAAAGCTACAAGATGGTTGCTTATATCGTGTATGGGAAAATAAAGGTGGCACATCCGCTCGAAGTTTGATTGTTGTTCCCAAGTCAAAAATAGAAGAAATATTAGCGGAATACCATGGTGGATCTAGTGGTGGTCATTTAGACATTAATAAAACGGTCGAGAAGGTAAAGAAACGTTTTTATTGGATTGGATGCCAGAATCAGTCGCCGATTGGATTCGCAGTTGCCAGCAATGTGTACCAGAAAAAGGACCAACAGTCAGAAGTCGCGGCAGGATGCATCAGTACAACGTGGGAGCACCATTCGAGCGTATTGCCATGGATGTCGCCGGGCCGTTTCCAATCAGGGTAATAAGTATGTCCTTGTCGTCATCGACTACTTCAGCAAGTGGCCCGAAGTGTATCCGATGCCGAATCAAGAAGCCACAACAGTTGCGGAGGCATTAGTTAACAACTGGGTAAGCCGGTTTGGAGTACCGTTGGAATTGCATTCAGATCAAGGAAGAAATTTTGAGTCTGCAGTTTTTAAAGAAGTATGCAAAGTCCTCAACATACACAAAACACGAACAACGCCTTTGCACCCGCAATCAGACGGCATGGTGGAGAGATTCAATCGGTCTTTGGAAGAGTATCTCAGAAAAGTGGTTGATAAAAATCAAAAAGATTGGGATACACACATACCACTATTCCTCATGGCTTATCGAACGGCGGTTCATGATACCACAGCAGCTTCACCATCTAAAATTGTTTTTGGAACAGACTTAAGATTACCTGCGGATTTAAAGTTTGGTGCGAGTCCTTCAGCTGGAATTCCTATACACAATTATGTTTCCATAAAAAAAGAAGAAATGAAAGAAGTGCATAAATTTGTAAGACAGCGTACACCATTTGCGAGTGATAAGATGAAGGCCAGATACGACTTGCGCACAAATTCAGCAGGATTTACGGAAGGAGAGCTTGTTTTGCTCTATAACCCACAAAGGAAGAAAGGTTTATCCCCTAAGCTACAAACACACTGGGAAGGACCACATAAGAGAATTAAAAGAATTAATGATGTAGTGTATCGGATTTAGAATACTGCGGGCATCAAACTAAAGTGTTACGAAAAGAGGTAATTTGTTTCACTGTGCAAGCAATCAACAATAATAAATGAGATGCAAGACAATTCAGCGCACTAAGCAATGTGTTAGAAAGAGACGGAAGATCATTCAGCGCACTATGCAATGTGCGAGGAAGAGATGGAAGATCAGCACATTAAAACACATGAGTGCGAATGAGATGCCAATAGCATGCGTCATTCACGAAACGAGTAGAAGGTTCTCGAAACAAGTCGAAGCTTGTCGAAACGTGTCGAACTGATGCCTGCTGTATATAAGGCCGCGCATCTGAGGCACTGTACTTCAGTTGTGATTTGATAGTGAACTAGTGCGTCTCGTGAGTGAACATATATATATATATATATATATATATATATATATATATATATATATATATATATATATATATATATATATTTATATATATATATATATATATATATATATATATTGTTATGAAAATTCAGTCTACGGAAAACTATTCTACGAGTTCGAATCGCTGGATTGTGTACAAAATAAAAACACACTTAAATTTTCTTTTAATTAGTATTATTTCAACTAGTATTAATTAACTTTATTTAATTCAATAATAACTTAAAAAATAATCACTTATACCAATTGTATATATATATATATATATATATATATATATATATATATATATATATTTATATATAATAAGAATAATATATATTCTAAGTATATTATAAAATTAAATAATTTATTATATTCTATAGGATATTTGTAGTGCTTTTATAAGGACATGTTTATGATAAGGCAATAATCGGGTAAATAATCAAATGGGGAATTGTCCGATCAGTACATGATCGTGGTGAGTACATGATCAGGACACTGCGTTACAAGGACATCGTGCGCCCGATTTGTTTCCTCGTTTGGCCCTCGTCACACACCGATCATTTCAAATAATGACAAGATCACTTCATGGCCCTAACAAAAATTCTGTTAGGTTTAGGGAACTTTCTTGGTCACTAAGGTGCGAAGTGATTTTGGGTAAAGATATGATATATATATATATATATATATATATATATATATATATATATATATATATATATATATACATATGTAGCCGCGGTAGCTCAGTGGTTCGTGCGTTGGACTGTGAGCCAAAAGGTCCCCGGTTCAAGCCTGGACTGGTGCTAACAACATCTTTTCATAGAAAACATTTTTCTGTACCGCGCGACCTCTCGGCAGTAAATGGCAAACCTACGATAGAAATAGAAAAATAAAATTTTATATATATCAAACTATGGAAACAATAACATGCATATGTTGAAACTTAATACTACACGGAATGAAGGAAATTGGTACGGAAAATACAATAACACACACATAAAAAGACACATCTCGTTGAAAATGGTTATAACACATTTAATGTTAGCTGCAGTTTCCAATAGTTGATTGTAATAGTTGCGTCATTCACGAAACGAGTAGAAGGTTCTCGTAACAAGTCGAAGCTTGTCGAAACGTGTCGAACTATTGCCTGCAGTATATAAGGCCGCGCATCTGAGGCACTGTACTTCAGTTGTGATTTGATAGTGAACTAGTGCGTCTCGTGAGTGAACATTGTAAAGCAAAATTGTAGAAATTCAACAATTGGTATAAGTGATTATTTTTTAAGTTATTATTGAATTAAATAAAGTTAATTAATACTAGTTGAAATAATACTAATTAAAAGCAAATTTAAGTGTGTTTTTATTTTGTACACAATCCAGCGATACGAACTCGTAGAATAGTTTTCCGTATATATTTATATATTTATATATTTATATATTTATATATTTATATATTTATATATTTATATATTTATATATTTATATATTTATATATTTATATATTTATATATTTATATATTTATATATTTATATATTTATATATTTATATATTTATATATTTATATATTTATATATTTATATATTTATATATTTATATATTTATATATTTATATATTTATATATTTATATATTTATATATTTATATATTTATATATTTATATATTTATATATTTATATATTTATATATTTATATATTTATATATTTATATATTTATATATTTATATATTTATATATTTATATATTTATATATTTATATATTTATATATTTATATATTTATATATTTATATATTTATATATTTATATATTTATATATTTATATATTTATATATTTATATATTTATATATTTATATATTTATATATTTATATATTTATATATTTATATATTTATATATTTATATATTTATATATTTATATATTTATATATTTATATATTTATATATTTATATATTTATATATTTATATATTTATATATTTATATATTTATATATTTATATATTTATATATTTATATATTTATATATTTATATATTTATATATTTATATATTTATATATTTATATATTTATATATTTATATATTTATATATTTATATATTTATATATTTATATATTTATATATTTATATATTTATATATTTATATATTTATATATTTATATATTTATATATTTATATATTTATATATTTATATATTTATATATTTATATATTTATATATTTATATATTTATATATTTATATATTTATATATTTATATATTTATATATTTATATATTTATATATTTATATATTTATATATTTATATATTTATATATTTATATATTTATATATTTATATATTTATATATTTATATATTTATATATTTATATATTTATATATTTATATATTTATATATTTATATATTTATATATTTATATATTTATATATTTATATATTTATATATTTATATATTTATATATTTATATATTTATATATTTATATATTTATATATTTATATATTTATATATTTATATATTTATATATTTATATATTTATATATTTATATATTTATATATTTATATATTTATATATTTATATATTTATATATTTATATATTTATATATTTATATATTTATATATTTATATATTTATATATTTATATATTTATATATTTATATATTTATATATTTATATATTTATATATTTATATATTTATATATTTATATATTTATATATTTATATATTTATATATTTATATATTTATATATTTATATATTTATATATTTATATATTTATATATTTATATATTTATATATTTATATATTTATATATTTATATATTTATATATTTATATATTTATATTTTATATATTTATATATTTATATATTTATATATTTATATATTTATATATTTATATATTTATATATTTATATATTTATATATTTATATATTTATATATTTATATATTTATATATTTATATATTTATATATTTATATATTTTAATATTTATATATTTATATATTTATATATTTATATATTTAATATTTATATATTTATATATTTATATATTTATATATTTATATATTTTATATTTATATTTATATATTTATATATTTATATATTATATATTTATTATTTATATATTTATATATTATATTTTAATATTTATATATTTATATATTTATATATTTATATTTATATATTTATATATTTATATATTTATATATTTATATATTTATATATTTATTATTTATATATTTATATATTTATTATTTATATATTATATATTTATATATTTATATATTTATATATTTATATATTTATATATTTATATATTTATATATTATTTATATTTTATATATTTATATATTTATATATTTTAATATTTATATATTTATATATTATATATTTATATTTATATTTATATATTTATATATTTATATATTTATATATTTATATATTATATATTTATATATTATATATTTATATATTTATATATTTATATATTTATATATTTATATATTTATATATTTATATATTTATATATTTATATATTTATATATTTATATATTTATATTATTTATATATTTATATATTTTATATATTTATATATTTATTATTTATTATATTTATATATTTTATATATTTATATATTTATATATTTATATATTTATATATTTATATATTTATATATTATATATTTATATATTTATATATTTATATATTTATATATTTATTATTTATATATTTATATATTTATATATTTATATATTTATATATTTATATATTTATATATTTATATATTTATATATTTATATATTTATATATTTATATATTTATATATTTATATATTTATATATTATATATTTATATATTTATATATTTATATATTTATATATTTATTATATTTTATATATTTATATATTATATATTTATATATTTATATATTTATATATTTATATATTTATATATTTATATATTTATATATTTATATATTTATATATTTATATATTTATATATTTATATATTTATATATTTATATATTTATTATTTATATATTTATATTTTATATTTTTATATATTTATATATTTATATATTTATATATTTATATTATTTATATATTTATATATTTATATATTATATATATTTATATATTTATATATTTATATATTTATATATTTATATATTATATATTTATATATTTATATATTTATATATTTATATATTTATATATTTATATATTTATATATTTATATATTTATATATTTATATATTTATATATTTATATATTTATATATTTATATATTTATATATTTATATATTAATATTTATATATTTATATATTTATATATTTATATATTTATATATTTATATATTTATATATTTATATATTTATATATTTATATATTTATATATTTATATATTTAATATTTATATATTTATATATTTATATATTTATATATTTATATATTTTATATATTTATAATTTATATTATATATTTATATATTTATATATTTATATATTTATATATTTATATATTTATATATTTAATATTTATATATTTATATATTTATATATTTATATATTTATATATTTATATATTTATATATTTATATATTTATATATTTATATATTTATATATTTATATATTTATATATTTATATATTTATATATTTATATATTTTATATTTTATATATTTATATATTTATATATTTATATATTTATATATTTATATATTTATATATTTATATATTTATATATTTATATATTTATATATTTATATATTTATATATTTATATATTATATATTTATATATTTATATATTTTATATATTTATATATTTATATATTTATATATTTATATATTTTATATATTTATATATTTATATATTTATATATTTATATATTTATATATTTATATATTTATATATTTATATATTTATATATTTATATATTTATATTTATATATTTATATATTTATATATTTTATATATTTATATATTTATATATTTTTATATTTATATATTTATATATTTATATATTTATATATTTATATATTTATATATTTATATATTTATATATTTATATATTTATATATTATATATTTATATATTTATATATTTATATATTTATATATTTATATATTTATATATTTATTTATTATATATTTATATATTTATATATTTATTATTTATTTATATATTATATATTTATATATTTATATATTTATATATTTATATATTTATATATTTATATATTTATATATTTATATATTTATATATTTATATATTTATATATTTATATATTTATATATTTATATATTATATATATTTATATATTTATATATTTATATATTTATATATTTATATATTATATATTATATATTTATATATTTATATATTTATATATTTATATTTATATATTTATATATTTATATATTTATATATTTATATATTTATATATTTATATATTTATATATTATATATTTATATTATTTATATATTTATATATTTATATATTTATATATTTATATATTTATATATTTATATATTTATATATTATATATTTATATATTTATATTTATATATTTATATATTTATATATTTATATATTTATATATTTATATATTTATATATTATATAATTTATATATTTATATATTTTATATTTATATATTTATATATTTATATATTTATATATTTATATATTTATATATTTATATATTTATAATTTATATTTATATATTTATATATTTATATATTTATATATTATATATTTATATATTTATATATTTATATATTTATATATTTATATATTTATATATTTTATATATTTATATATTTATATATTTATTTTATTATATATTTATATATTTATATATTTATATATTTATATATTTATATATTTATATATTTATTATTTATATATTTATATATTTATATATTTATATTATATATTTATAATATTTATATATTTATTATTTTTATATTTATATATTTATATATTTATATATTTATATATTTATATATTTATATATTATATATTTATATATTATATATTTATATATTTATATATTTATATATTTATATATTTATATATTTTATATTTTATATATTTATATATTTATATATTTATATATTTATATATTTATATATTTATATATTTATATATTTATATATTTATATATTTATATATTTATATATTTATATATTTATATATTTATATATTTATATATTTATATATTTATTTATTTATATATTTATATATTTATATATTTATATATTTTATATATTTATATATTTTTATATTTATATATTTATATATTTATATATTTATATATTTATATATTTATATATTTATATATTTATATATTTATATATTTATATATTTATATATTTATATATTTATATATTTATATATTTATATATTTATATATTTATATATTTATATATTTATATATTTATATATTTATTATTTATATATTTATATATTATATATATTATATATTTATATATTTATATATTTATATATTTATATATTTATATATTTATATATTTATATTATATTTATATATTTATATATTTATATATTTATATATTTATATATTTATATATTTATATATTTATATATTTATATATTTATATATTTATATATTTATATAAGACGGAAATTATTTGAAGATCTATCAGGAAACGATGCGGCAGCTACATGGGTGACGACGTCAAGTGCTGGATGAGTTCTCCTATCCTCCCAACGCAGCGAACGTATGTGTGGTATGAGGTCTTGTACCGTGTTTTCAAGATTTCCAAATCGATGTCAACTTCAGCAGCTGCAGCTCCTTCTTCGACATCGGCCACTTCGTCATCCTTTGAAGCAGACATCTCATGAAGACATGTCTCGTATACTGTCTTCGCTCGTGTCCAGATATCCTTTATTTCTTCGCGATGAACTTCCAGGGAAAATCTTGTATATCCAGTCGATGGCGCTTCACAGAACTCGGCTTCAAATTCTACCAAGTTATCAATCAAACGAATGAATCGTAAATGATGGCATTAAATGATAGCGAAACGAGCGAATATATTGAAATGAACGGAAGTCAATAAGTCTGAGGATCGATGAACACCGTTAATGATCTCAATCGTTGTAGCGCAATAGATTTAAAAAAATATGAGAAATTCAGTTTTTTTTTTTCAAAAAAAAATTCACAGAATAGTGGTAAACTCTATTGAAAAGTTCACTCTTGATATTCTTGATCGATATGAAATTAGAATTATTGCTACAAATGCAAAATCAAAATTTAAAATTTTGAATTTTTTTTTTTTATTTGTAATTGGAAAATTTTGAAATTTGGAAAATTTCCAAAATATGGAATTTAAATGTCTTTTGGTATTCTCGATTGAAACAATCGAGACGAAATATAGAAAAAATACGTCGAACGCAAAATCTGAAGTTTTTATCGAATTTGAAATTGTTTTAGCCTTTTATTTAAAAAAATTAAAGTTTAAAATAATTTTATTGAAATTTAAACAAAAATTTGAAATATTCCGGAATATGTAATCCGAAACAATCTTTTTGTTGTAGAATTTTCCAATGACAATATGGAATAGGAAAAAAATTATACGAAATATTATTTTTATATCGACATAAAATTCGATGTTGAATTAAATAATTTTGAAAACTTGAAATATTCAGAATTTGGAATCCAAACCAATTTTTATTGTTGAATTTTCAAAAAAAAAAAAAATGATTCGAAATAAATTTCGAAATGAAATTTAAAGTTTTGAAATTGAAATTTGAATTATTCCATACTTTGGAATCCGAAAAAATGTTATCGTTGAATACTATTGAATTTGAAATATCCCAGAGTTTGGAATCCGACATAGGTAGAATACTATACAGCCTCAGACATGTTTGAAGAAAAACAGCGAAAACACGTTTTGAAAACTTAAGCGAAAAATCACCCTGAATTTCCGAACGCGGAACAAATTTATGATCGAAACAAAATTTAAATATTATAAAATTTATTTGCGTATGCAACAAATCGCATGCAAATAATTTGCTGAAAAAACGTTTATAATCAAATATATAGAAAAATATGTAATATATAAATATAATAGTACAAAATAATTTCAATCAATGAAAATAATTTATTATGAAATATAATTTGTGCTCCTAAAATTTGTAGATTTTTTCTAAGTCTCCTGACTTATTATTGCTGTTGAAATTTCTAAGTCACTTGACTTGTACGTGGCAGTAATATGCTGGCATACAACAACACGATTTAAATTGCAAATAAGCAAAGCAAAATGCAGCGCTGCTTTCAGCGAAATATGCCATAAGCGCAGTGAGTGAATGCAACTCCGAATGCTACGGAGCGTCGAATGTTGCGAGAGTGCGGAATGTTGCAAAAGCGCGGAATGCTGTGAGAACGCGGACTGTTGCGAGTGCGAGGCAGATCAGAGCATCAATTATGAAGTTGAAGTCTTCTTCGCTTTCGTTTCTCCTTCTCTTATGTGTGCAATTATCTTATGCTGCGTTAGTAAATTAAATGAGACAGTTGAGACTTTGTCCACTGTAACTATGTAGAGAGATTGCAACTCAAAATTTTGTGATCGGATTTCAGCCACAAAAAATGATTGCGCTATATGTATATATTTCTTTAAATGTTTCCCTATATATTTGAATATGCCGAATTTAATACATGAAATTAAACGTTATGCAATAAATTCCGCGTGGTTTATTACGTAATCTTGAAATGGATGAATTTATATAACTTTGCTTGTAAATCTCTATATTATTTTTTTTAAATAAAATTTAAATTTTTGTAGAGTTTTATATTTGTGAAATATTTTTATTTTTTTAAATTTCAGCAACATTTATTCAAAATTTTTAGATTCTAATTTAAAATTTTTAGAAATAATCAATTTTTTGCGAAAATTTTAAAATTCTTGATTTTTAAATTTATAGACAAATTATTAGGAATACATCAAATTTTGAACGAAATCGAGTTATAAATTTATAGAAAATTTTTAATTTAGTTTTTAATGTTTTTAGAAAGTTGTAGTTTTTAACATTTTTATGATATCAAGTAATAAGGAAAATTGTATGCAAAAATATTTTTAATTTTAAGGAAAATTTACTCTTTTTCAAATTTAGCCAATTTTTAGTATACATTTTTAGAACAATATTAAATTTTTACATAAACTTTTCCTTTTTGATGGGAATAAACTTTTAGAAAATTTACCTTGGAAAATTTGTCGTATAGTGTTGCGCCAATTTTGTGAATTTTTTGGTGGCGCAGTTTTTGGTTTTGGCTATTTTTATTTTTTGAACTTTTCAATGTTTTCTTTTTAAATTTTAGCAATTTTGTTTTTTGTTTTTTTTTTTAATTAACTCTTGGGTTTTTTTTTTGTCATTTTTTTCAAACAATTTGGATTTTTTCTTTTGTGGATCTTTTTAGAAAATTTTCACAATTTTTTTTTGTTATTTTAGCGATTTTTTTTTTTTTTTTAAAACGCTTTTAGTTTTGCCAAAAAAAACGCGCGCAACACGGACGGACAATTTCGCACTTGAACTAACTGACATATGTATAATAGAAATTTGTAATGCAAACGTACCTGATTAAGTGATGAGAGTGTAATTGGAGATTTGATGCTCTTCGAATTTCGATATTAGAAATCTTTTCCTTTGGATTAATTATTGATGATTGATGAGAGATTCGCAATCCGGCTCGAAGGACCAATGTAACCGTGGAGTATTGTTACTTCGTCTTACTGCATCAATATAAAATCGTTGGGAATTCTGATAGTCTTAAACTCGGATGCGGGTTTAAGAAAATCAGACCATGAAATAAAATAAATAAAAAATGCTATTGAGCAGGAATATTCTTAATATATTATTTATTTATAGGAGTAATTGTTACCATTCGGGTTGGTGGTTGAACAGGAAGAGACCTTAAGTCTATGGCAAATGTAAGGAGGAAACTTCACTTAAAGAAATATGACACAAAAAGTAGAACCATTAGATGCTTAGAGCGCCATCCACATGTGGAAATTTGCTTATACCAAGCTTACCATCTAACACCATTTGCAACTATTCTCACGTAAACATATTTATATATTTATATATTTATATATTTATATATTTATATATTTATATATTTATATATTTATATATTTATATATTTATATATTTATATATTTATATATTTATATATTTATATATTTATATATTTATATATTTATATATTTATATATTTATATATTTATATATTTATATATTTATATATTTATATATTTATATATTTATATATTTATATATTTATATATTTATATATTTATATATTTATATATTTATATATTTATATATTTATATATTTATATATTTATATATTTATATATTTATATATTTATATATTTATATATTTATATATTTATATATTTATATATTTATATATTTATATATTTATATATTTATATATTTATATATTTATATATTTATATATTTATATATTTATATATTTATATATTTATATATTTATATATTTATATATTTATATATTTATATATTTATATATTTATATATTTATATATTTATATATTTATATATTTATATATTTATATATTTATATATTTATATATTTATATATTTATATATTTATATATTTATATATTTATATATTTATATATTTATATATTTATATATTTATATATTATATATTTATATATTTATATATTTATATATTTATATATTTATATATTTATATATTTATATATTTATATATTTATATATTTATATATTTATATATTTATATATTTATATATTTATATATTTATATATTTATATATTTATATATTTATATATTTATATATTTATATATTTATATATTTATATATTTATATATTTATATATTTATATATTTATATATTTATATATTTATATATTTATATATTTATATATTTATATATTTATATATTTATATATTTATATATTTATATATTTATATATTTATATATTTATATATTTATATATTTATATATTTATATATTTATATATTTATATATTTATATATTTATATATTTATATATTTATATATTTATATATTTATATATTTATATATTTATATATTTATATATTTATATATTTATATATTTATATATTTATATATTTATATATTTATATATTTATATATTTATATATTTATATATTTATATATTTATATATTTATATATTTATATATTTATATATTTATATATTATATATTTATATATTTATATATTTATATATTTATATATTTATATATTTATATATTTATATATTTATATATTTATATATTTATATATTTATATATTTATATATTTATATATTTATATATTTATATATTTATATATTTATATATTTATATATTTATATATTTATATATTTATATATTTATATATTTATATATTTATATATTTATATATTTATATATTTATATATTTATATATTTATATATTTATATATTTATATATTTATATATTTATATATTTATATATTTATATATTTATATATTTATATATTTATATATTTATATATTTATATATTTATATATTTATATATTTATATATTTATATATTTATATATTTATATATTTATATATTTATATATTTATATATTTATATATTTATATATTTATATATTTATATATTTATATATTTATATATTTATATATTTATATATTTATATATTTATATATTTATATATTTATATATTTATATATTTATATATTTATATATTTATATATTTATATATTTATATATTTATATATTTATATATTTATATATTTATATATTTATATATTTATATATTTATATATTTATATATTTATATATTTATATATTTATATATTTATATATTTATATATTTATATATTTATATATTTATATATTTATATATTTATATATTTATATATTTATATATTTATATATTTATATATTTATATATTTATATATTTATATATTTATATATTTATATATTTATATATTTATATATTTATATATTTATATATTTATATATTTATATATTTATATATTTATATATTTATATATTTATATATTTATATATTTATATATTTATATATTTATATATTTATATATTTATATATTTATATATTTATATTTTATATATTTATATATTTATATATTTATATATTTATATATTTATATATTTATATATTTATATATTTATATATTTATATATTTATATATTTATATATTTATATATTTATATATTTATATATTTATATATTTATATATTTATATATTTATATATTTATATATTTATATATTTATATATTTATATATTTATATATTTATATATTTATATATTTATATATTTATATATTTATATATTTATATATTTATATATTTATATATTTATATATTTATATATTTATATATTTATATATTTATATATTTATATATTTATATATTTATATATTTATATATTTATATATTTATATATTTATATATTTATATATTTATATATTTATATATTTATATATTTATATATTTATATATTTATATATTTATATATTTATATATTTATATATTTATATATTTATATATTTATATATTTATATATTTATATATTTATATATTTATATATTTATATATTTATATATTTATATATTTATATATTTATATATTTATATATTTATATATTTATATATTTATATATTTATATATTTATATATTTATATATTTATATATTTATATATTTATATATTTATATATTTATATATTTATATATTTATATATTTATATATTTATATATTTATATATTTATATATTTATATATTTATATATTTATATATTTATATATTTATATATTTATATATTTATATATTTATATATTTATATATTTATATATTTATATATTTATATATTTATATATTTATATATTTATATATTTATATATTTATATATTTATATATTTATATATTTATATATTTATATATTTATATATTTATATATTTATATATTTATATATTTATATATTTATATATTTATATATTTATATATTTATATATTTATATATTTATATATTTATATATTTATATATTTATATATTTATATATTTATATATTTATATATTTATATATTTATATATTTATATATTTATATATTTATATATTTATATATTTATATATTTATATATTTATATATTTATATATTATATATTTATATATTTATATATTTATATATTTATATATTTATATATTTATATATTTATATATTTATATATTTATATATTTATATATTTATATATTTATATATTTATATATTTATATATTTATATATTTATATATTTATATATTTATATATTTATATATTTATATATTTATATATTTATATATTTATATATTTATATATTTATATATTTATATATTTATATATTTATATATTTATATATTTATATATTTATATATTTATATATTTATATATTTATATATTTATATATTTATATATTTATATATTTATATATTTATATATTTATATATTTATATATTTATATATTTATATATTTATATATTTATATATTTATATATTTATATATTTATATATTTATATATTTATATATTTATATATTTATATATTTATATATTTATATATTTATATATTTATATATTTATATATTTATATATTTATATATTTATATATTTATATATTTATATATTTATATATTTATATATTTATATATTTATATATTTATATATTTATATATTTATATATTTATATATTTATATATTTATATATTTATATATTTATATATTTATATATTTATATATTTATATATTTATATATTTATATATTTATATATTTATATATTTATATATTTATATATTTATATATTTATATATTTATATATTTATATATTTATATATTTATATATTTATATATTTATATATTTATATATTTATATATTTATATATTTATATATTTATATATTTATATATTTATATATTTATATATTTATATATTTATATATTTATATATTTATATATTTATATATTTATATATTTATATATTTATATATTTATATATTTATATATTTATATATTTATATATTTATATATTTATATATTTATATATTTATATATTTATATATTTATATATTTATATATTTATATATTTATATATTTATATATTTATATATTTATATATTTATATATTTATATATTTATATATTTATATATTTATATATTTATATATTTATATATTTATATATTTATATATTTATATATTTATATATTTATATATTTATATATTTATATATTTATATATTTATATATTTATATAAGACGGAAATTATTTGAAGATCTATCAGGAAACGATGCGGCAGCTACATGGGTGACGACGTCAAGTGCTAGATGAGTTCTCCTATCCTCCCAACGCAGCGAACGTATGTGTGGTATGAGGTCTTGTACCGTGTTTTCAAGATTTCCAAATCGATGTCAACTTCAGCAGCTGCAGCTCCTTCTTCGACATCGGCCACTTCGTCATCCTTTGAAGCAGACATCTCATGAAGACATGTCTCGTATACTGTCTTCGCTCGTGTCCAGATATCCTTTATTTCTTCGCGATGAACTTCCAGGGAAAATCTTGTATATCCAGTCGATGGCGCTTCACAGAACTCGGCTTCAAATTCTACCAAGTTATCAATCAAACGAATGAATCGTAAATGATGGCATTAAATGATAGCGAAACGAGCGAATATATTGAAATGAACGGAAGTCAATAAGTCTGAGGATCGATGAACACCGTTAATGATCTCAATCGTTGTAGCGCAATAGATTTAAAAAAATATGAGAAATTCAGTTTTTTTTTTCAAAAAAAAAATTCACAGAATAGTGGTAAACTCTATTGAAAAGTTCACTCTTGATATTCTTGATCGATATGAAATTTTAATTATTGCTACAAATGCAAAATCAAAATTTAAAATTTTGAATTTTTTTTTTTTATTTGTAATTGGAAAATTTTGAAATTTGGAAAATTTCCAAAATATGGAATTTAAATGTCTTTTGGTATTCTCGATTGAAACAATCGAGACGAAATATAGAAAAAATACGTCGAACGCAAAATCTGAAGTTTTTATCGAATTTGAAATTGTTTTAGCCTTTTATTTAAAAAATTTAAGTTTAAAATAATTTTATTGAAATTTAAACAAAAATTTGAAATATTCCGGAATATGTAATCCGAAACAATCTTTTTGTTGTAGAATTTTCCAATGACAATATGGAATAGGAAAAAAATTATACGAAATATTATTTTTATATCGACATAAAATTCGATGTTGAATTAAATAATTTTGAAAACTTGAAATATTCAGAATTTGGAATCCAAACCAATTTTTATTGTTGAATTTTCAAAAAAAAAAAAAAATGATTCGAAATAAATTTCGAAATGAAATTTAAAGTTTTGAAATTGAAATTTGAATTATTCCATAGTTTGGAATCCGAAAAAATGTTATCGTTGAATACTATTGAAATTTGAAATATCCTAGAGTTTGGAATCCGACATAGGTAGAATACTATACAGCCTCAGACATGTTTGAAGAAAAACAGCGAAAACACGTTTTGAAAACTTAAGCGAAAAATCACCCTGAATTTCCGAACGCGGAACACATTTATGATCGAAACAAAATTTAAATATTATAAAATTTATTTGCGTATGCAACAAATACAAACAAACAAAACAAAATATATAAATATATAAATATATAAATATATAAATATATAAATATATAAATATATAAATATATAAATATATAAATATATAAATATATAAATATATAAATATATAAATATATAAATATATAAATATATAAATATATAAATATATAAATATATAAATATATAAATATATAAATATATAAATATATAAATATATAAATATATAAATATATAAATATATAAATATATAAATATATAAATATATAAATATATAAATATATAAATATATAAATATATAAATATATAAATATATAAATATATAAATATATAAATATATAAATATATAAATATATAAATATATAAATATATAAATATATAAATATATAAATATATAAATATATAAATATATAAATATATAAATATATAAATATATAAATATATAAATATATAAATATATAAATATATAAATATATAAATATATAAATATATAAATATATAAATATATAAATATATAAATATATAAATATATAAATATATAAATATATAAATATATAAATATATAAATATATAAATATATAAATATATAAATATATAAATATATAAATATATAAATATATAAATATATAAATATATAAATATATAAATATATAAATATATAAATATATAAATATATAAATATATAAATATATAAATATATAAATATATAAATATATAAATATATAAATATATAAATATATAAATATATAAATATATAAATATATAAATATATAAATATATAAATATATAAATATATAAATATATAAATATATAAATATATAAATATATAAATATATAAATATATAAATATATAAATATATAAATATATAAATATATAAATATATAAATATATAAATATATAAATATATAAATATATAAATATATAAATATATAAATATATAAATATATAAATATATAAATATATAAATATATAAATATATAAATATATAAATATATAAATATATAAATATATAAATATATAAATATATAAATATATAAATATATAAATATATAAATATATAAATATATAAATATATAAATATATAAATATATAAATATATAAATATATAAATATATAAATATATAAATATGTTTACGTGAGAATAGTTGCAAATGGTGTTAGATGGTAAGCTTGGTATAAGCAAATTTCCACATGTCGATGGCGCTCTAAGCATCTAATGGTTCTACTTTTTGTGTCATATTTCTTTAAGTGAAGTTTCCTCCTTACATTTGCCATAGACTTAAGGTCTCTTCCTGTTCAACCACCAACCCGAATGGTAACAATTACTCCTATAAATAAATAATATATTAAGAATATTCCTGCTCAATAGCATTTTTTATTTATTTTATTTCATGGTCTGATTTTCTTAAACCCGCATCCGAGTTTAAGACTATCAGAATTCCCAACGATTTTATATTGATGCAGTAAGACGAAGTAACAATACTCCACGGTTACATTGGTCCTTCGAGCCGGATTGCGAATCTCTCATCAATCATCAATAATTAATCCAAAGGAAAAGATTTCTAATATCGAAATTCGAAGAGCATCAAATCTCAAATTACACTCTCATCACTTAATCAGGTGCGTTTGCATTACAAATTTCTATTATACATATGTCAGTTAGTTCAAGTGCGAAATTGTCCGTCCGTGTTGCGCGCGTTTTTTTTGGCAAAACTAAAAGCGTTTTAAAAAAAAAAAAAAAAATCGCTAAAATAACAAAAAAAAATTGTGAAAATTTTCTAAAAAGAATATAAAATTCACGAAAAGAAAAAAGAAAAAAAAAGATTTAAAATCCACAAAAGAAAAAATCCAAATTGTTTGAAAAAAATGACAAAAAAAAAACCCAAGAGTTAATTAAAAAAAAAAAACAAAAAACAAAATTGCTAAAATTTAAAAAGAAAACATTGAAAAGTTCAAAAAATAAAAATAGCCAAAACCAAAAACTGCGCCACCAAAAAATTCACAAAATTGGCGCAACACTATACGACAAATTTTCCAAGGTAAATTTTCTAAAAGTTTATTTATAAATATATAAATATATAAATATATAAATATATAAATATATAAATATATAAATATATAAATATATAAATATATAAATATATAAATATATAAATATATAAATATATAAATATATAAATATATAAATATATAAATATATAAATATATAAATATATAAATATATAAATATATAAATATATAAATATATAAATATATAAATATATAAATATATAAATATATAAATATATAAATATATAAATATATAAATATATAAATATATAAATATATAAATATATAAATATATAAATATATAAATATATAAATATATAAATATATAAATATATAAATATATAAATATATAAATATATAAATATATAAATATATAAATATATAAATATATAAATATATAAATATATAAATATATAAATATATAAATATATAAATATATAAATATATAAATATATAAATATATAAATATATAAATATATAAATATATAAATATATAAATATATAAATATATAAATATATAAATATATAAATATATAAATATATAAATATATAAATATATAAATATATAAATATATAAATATATAAATATATAAATATATAAATATATAAATATATAAATATATAAATATATAAATATATAAATATATAAATATATAAATATATAAATATATAAATATATAAATATATAAATATATAAATATATAAATATATAAATATATAAATATATAAATATATAAATATATAAATATATAAATATATAAATATATAAATATATAAATATATAAATATATAAATATATAAATATATAAATATATAAATATATAAATATATAAATATATAAATATATAAATATATAAATATATAAATATATAAATATATAAATATATAAATATATAAATATATAAATATATAAATATATAAATATATAAATATATAAATATATAAATATATAAATATATAAATATATAAATATATAAATATATAAATATATAAATATATAAATATATAAATATATAAATATATAAATATATAAATATATAAATATATAAATATATAAATATATAAATATATAAATATATAAATATATAAATATATAAATATATAAATATATAAATATATAAATATATAAATATATAAATATATAAATATATAAATATATAAATATATAAATATATAAATATATAAATATATAAATATATAAATATATAAATATATAAATATATAAATATATAAATATATAAATATATAAATATATAAATATATAAATATATAAATATATAAATATATAAATATATAAATATATAAATATATAAATATATAAATATATAAATATATAAATATATAAATATATAAATATATAAATATATAAATATATAAATATATAAATATATAAATATATAAATATATAAATATATAAATATATAAATATATAAATATATAAATATATAAATATATAAATATATAAATATATAAATATATAAATATATAAATATATAAATATATAAATATATAAATATATAAATATATAAATATATAAATATATAAATATATAAATATATAAATATATAAATATATAAATATATAAATATATAAATATATAAATATATAAATATATAAATATATAAATATATAAATATATAAATATATAAATATATAAATATATAAATATATAAATATATAAATATATAAATATATAAATATATAAATATATAAATATATAAATATATAAATATATAAATATATAAATATATAAATATATAAATATATAAATATATAAATATATAAATATATAAATATATAAATATATTAATATATAAATATATAAATATATATATATATAAATATATAAATATATAAATATATAAATATATAAATATATAAATATATAAATATATAAATATATAAATATATAAATATATAAATATATAAATATATAAATATATAAATATATAAATATATAAATATATAAATATATAAATATATAAATATATAAATATATAAATATATAAATATATAAATATATAAATATATAAATATATAAATATATAAATATATAAATATATAAATATATAAATATATAAATATATAAATATATAAATATATAAATATATAAATATATAAATATATAAATATATAAATATATAAATATATAAATATATAAATATATAAATATATAAATATATAAATATATAAATATATAAATATATAAATATATAAATATATAAATATATAAATATATAAATATATAAATATATAAATATATAAATATATAAATATATAAATATATAAATATATAAATATATAAATATATAAATATATAAATATATAAATATATAAATATATAAATATATAAATATATAAATATATAAATATATAAATATATAAATATATAAATATATAAATATATAAATATATAAATATATAAATATATAAATATATAAATATATAAATATATAAATATATAAATATATAAATATATAAATATATAAATATATAAATATATAAATATATAAATATATAAATATATAAATATATAAATATATAAATATATAAATATATAAATATATAAATATATAAATATATAAATATATAAATATATAAATATATAAATATATAAATATATAAATATATAAATATATAAATATATAAATATATAAATATATAAATATATAAATATATAAATATATAAATATATAAATATATAAATATATAAATATATAAATATATAAATATATAAATATATAAATATATAAATATATAAATATATAAATATATAAATATATAAATATATAAATATATAAATATATAAATATATAAATATATAAATATATAAATATATAAATATATAAATATATAAATATATAAATATATAAATATATAAATATATAAATATATAAATATATAAATATATAAATATATAAATATATAAATATATAAATATATAAATATATAAATATATAAATATATAAATATATAAATATATAAATATATAAATATATAAATATATAAATATATAAATATATAAATATATAAATATATAAATATATAAATATATAAATATATAAATATATAAATATATAAATATATAAATATATAAATATATAAATATATAAATATATAAATATATAAATATGTTTACGTGAGAATAGTTGCAAATGGTGTTAGATGGTAAGCTTGGTATAAGCAAATTTCCACATGTGGATGGCGCTCTAAGCATCTAATGGTTCTACTTTTTGTGTCATATTTCTTTAAGTGAAGTTTCCTCCTTACATTTGCCATAGACTTAAGGTCTCTTCCTGTTCAACCACCAACCCGAATGGTAACAATTACTCCTATAAATAAATAATATATTAAGAATATTCCTGCTCAATAGCATTTTTTATTTATTTTATTTCATGGTCTGATTTTCTTAAACCCGCATCCGAGTTTAAGACTATCAGAATTCCCAACGATTTTATATTGATGCAGTAAGACGAAGTAACAATACTCCACGGTTACATTGGTCCTTCGAGCCGGATTGCGAATCTCTCATCAATCATCAATAATTAATCCAAAGGAAAAGATTTCTAATATCGAAATTCGAAGAGCATCAAATCTCAAATTACACTCTCATCACTTAATCAGGTGCGTTTACATTACAAATTTCTATTATACATATGTCAGTTAGTTCAAGTGCGAAATTGTCCGTCCGTGTTGCGCGCGTTTTTTTTGGCAAAACTAAAAGCGTTTTAAAAAAAAAAAAAAAAAATCGCTAAAATAACAAAAAAAAATTGTGAAAATTTTCTAAAAAGAATATAAAATTCACGAAAAGAAAAAAGAAAAAAAAAGATTTAAAATCCACAAAAGAAAAAATCCAAATTGTTTGAAAAAAATGACAAAAAAAAAACCCAAGAGTTAATTAAAAAAAAAAACAAAAAACAAAATTGCTAAAATTTAAAAAGAAAACATTGAAAAGTTCAAAAAATAAAAATAGCCAAAACCAAAAACTGCGCCACCAAAAAATTCACAAAATTGGCGCAACACTATACGACAAATTTTCCAAGGTAAATTTTCTAAAAGTTTATTCCCATCAAAAAGGAAAAGTTTATGTAAAAATTTAATATTGTTCTAAAAATGTATACTAAAAATTGGCTAAATTTGAAAAAGAGTAAATTTTCCTTAAAATTAAAAATATTTTTGCATACAATTTTCCGTATTACTTGATATCATAAAAATGTTAAAAACTACAACTTTCTAAAAACATTAAAAACTAAATTAAAAAATTTCTATAAATTTATAACTCGATTTCGTTCAAAATTTGATGTATTCCTAATAATTTGTCTATAAATTTAAAAATCAAGAATTTTAAAATTTTCGCAAAAAATTGATTATTTCTAAAAATTTTAAATTAGAATCTAAAAATTTTGAATAAATGTTGCTGAAATTTAAAAAAATAAAAATATTTCACAAATATAAAACTCTACAAAAATTTAAATTTTATTTAAAAAAATTAATATAGAGATTTACAAGCAAAGTTATATAAATTCATCCATTTCAAGATTACGTAATAAACCACGCGTAATTTATTGCATAACGTTTAATTTCATGTATTAAATTCGGCATATTCAAATATATAGGGAAACATTTAAAGAAATATATACATATAGCGCAATCATTTTCTGTGGCTGAAATCCGATCACAAAATTTTGAGTTGCAATCTCTCTACATAGTTACAGTGGACAAAGTCTCAACTGTCTCATTTAATTTACTAACGCAGCATAAGATAATTGCACACATAAGAGAAGGAGAAACGAAAGCGAAGAAGACTTCAACTTCATAATTGATGCTCTGATCTGCCTCGCACTCGCAACAGTCCGCGTTCTCACAGCATTCCGCGCTTTTGCAACATTCCGCACTCTCGCAACATTCGACGCTCCGTAGCATTCGGAGTTGCATTCACTCACTGCGCTTATGGCATATTTCGCTGAAAGCAGCGCTGCATTTTGCTTTGCTTATTTGCAATTTAAATCGTGTTGTTGTATGCCAGCATATTACTGCCACGTACAAGTCAAGTGACTTAGAAATTTCAACAGCAATAATAAGTCAGGAGACTTAGAAAAAATCTACAAATTTTAGGAGCACAAATTATATTTCATAATAAATTATTTTCATTGATTGAAATTATTTTGTACTATTATATTTATATATTACATATTTTTCTATATATTTGATTATAAACGTTTTTTCAGCAAATTATTTGCATGCGATTTGTTGCATACGCAAATAAATTTTATAATATTTAAATTTTGTTTCGATCATAAATTTGTTCCGCGTTCGGAAATTCAGGGTGATTTTTCGCTTAAGTTTTCAAAACGTGTTTTCGCTGTTTTTCTTCAAACATGTCTGAGGCTGTATAGTATTCTACCTATGTCGGATTCCAAACTCTGGGATATTTCAAATTTCAATAGTATTCAACGATAACATTTTTTCGGATTCCAAACTATGGAATAATTCAAATTTCAATTTCAAAACTTTAAATTTCATTTCGAAATTTATTTCGAATCATTTTTTTTTTTTTTGAAAATTCAACAATAAAAATTGGTTTGGATTCCAAATTCTGAATATTTCAAGTTTTCAAAATTATTTAATTCAACATCGAATTTTATGTCGATATAAAAATAATATTTCGTATAATTTTTTTCCTATTCCATATTGTCATTGGAAAATTCTACAACAAAAAGATTGTTTCGGATTACATATTCCGGAATATTTCAAATTTTTGTTTAAATTTCAATAAAATTATTTTAAACTTAAATTTTTTAAATAAAAGGCTAAAACAATTTCAAATTCGATAAAAACTTCAGATTTTGCGTTCGACGTATTTTTTCTATATTTCGTCTCGATTGTTTCAATCGAGAATACCAAAAGACATTTAAATTCCATATTTTGGAAATTTTCCAAATTTCAAAATTTTCCAATTACAAATAAAAAAAAAAAATTCAAAATTTTAAATTTTGATTTTGCATTTGTAGCAATAATTCTAATTTCATATCGATCAAGAATATCAAGAGTCAACTTTTCAATAGAGTTTACCACTATTCTGCGCAATCATTTTTTGTGGCTGAAATCCGATCACAAAATTTTGAGTTGCAATCTCTCTACATAGTTACAGTGGACAAAGTCTCAACTGTCTCATTTAATTTACTAACGCAGCATAAGATAATTGCACACATAAGAGAAGGAGAAACGAAAGCGAAGAAGACTTCAACTTCATAATTGATGCTCTGATCTGCCTCGCACTCGCAACAGTCCGCGTTCTCACAGCATTCCGCGCTTTTGCAACATTCCGCACTCTCGCAACATTCGACGCTCCGTAGCATTCGGAGTTGCATTCACTCACTGCGCTTATGGCATATTTCGCTGAAAGCAGCGCTGCATTTTGCTTTGCTTATTTGCAATTTAAATCGTGTTGTTGTATGCCAGCATATTACTGCCACGTACAAGTCAAGTGACTTAGAAATTTCAACAGCAATAATAAGTCAGGAGACTTAGAAAAAATCTACAAATTTTAGGAGCACAAATTATATTTCATAATAAATTATTTTCATTGATTGAAATTATTTTGTACTATTATATTTATATATTACATATTTTTCTATATATTTGATTATAAACGTTTTTTCAGCAAATTATTTGCATGCGATTTGTTGCATACGCAAATAAATTTTATAATATTTAAATTTTGTTTCGATCATAAATTTGTTCCGCGTTCGGAAATTCAGGGTGATTTTTCGCTTAAGTTTTCAAAACGTGTTTTCGCTGTTTTTCTTCAAACATGTCTGAGGCTGTATAGTATTCTACCTATGTCGGATTCCAAACTCTGGGATATTTCAAATTTCAATAGTATTCAACGATAACATTTTTTCGGATTCCAAACTATGGAATAATTCAAATTTCAATTTCAAAACTTTAAATTTCATTTCGAAATTTATTTCGAATCATTTTTTTTTTTTTTGAAAATTCAACAATAAAAATTGGTTTGGATTCCAAATTCTGAATATTTCAAGTTTTCAAAATTATTTAATTCAACATCGAATTTTATGTCGATATAAAAATAATATTTCGTATAATTTTTTTCCTATTCCATATTGTCATTGGAAAATTCTACAACAAAAAGATTGTTTCGGATTACATATTCCGGAATATTTCAAATTTTTGTTTAAATTTCAATAAAATTATTTTAAACTTAAATTTTTTAAATAAAAGGCTAAAACAATTTCAAATTCGATAAAAACTTCAGATTTTGCGTTCGACGTATTTTTTCTATATTTCGTCTCGATTGTTTCAATCGAGAATACCAAAAGACATTTAAATTCCATATTTTGGAAATTTTCCAAATTTCAAAATTTTCCAATTACAAATAAAAAAAAAAAATTCAAAATTTTAAATTTTGATTTTGCATTTGTAGCAATAATTCTAATTTCATATCGATCAAGAATATCAAGAGTCAACTTTTCAATAGAGTTTACCACTATTCTGTGAATTTTTTTTTTGAAAAAAAAAACTGAATTTCTCATATTTTTTTAAATCTATTGCGCTACAACGATTGAGATCATTAACGGTGTTCATCGATCCTCAGACTTATTGACTTCCGTTCATTTCAATATATTCGCTCGTTTCGCTATCATTTAATGCCATCATTTACGATTCATTCGTTTGATTGATAACTTGGTAGAATTTGAAGCCGAGTTCTGTGAAGCGCCATCGACTGGATATACAAGATTTTCCCTGGAAGTTCATCGCGAAGAAATAAAGGATATCTGGACACGAGCGAAGACAGTATACGAGACATGTCTTCATGAGATGTCTGCTTCAAAGGATGACGAAGTGGCCGATGTCGAAGAAGGAGCTGCAGCTGCTGAAGTTGACATCGATTTGGAAATCTTGAAAACACGGTACAAGACCTCATACCACACATACGTTCGCTGCGTTGGGAGGATAGGAGAACTCATCCAGCACTTGACGTCGTCACCCATGTAGCTGCCGCATCGTTTCCTGATAGATCTTCAAATAATTTCCGTCTTCCGCCATGTGATACAGAAGTTTTCAATGGCGATTATTTGTCATAGCCTTCGTTCCGTGACATGTTCACTGCGGTCTACATCAATAATTCTCGATTATCCCCGGTTGAAAACTTATTTCATCTTAACAATAAAACACGAGGTGAGGCCCGTGAAATTGTTAAGAAATCTCCACTTACAAATGATGGCTTTTCCCTAGCTTGGAATAATCTCAAGGAGCGGTTTGAAAAAAACGCATCCTTGTGAATAGCCAGTTACGAATTCTTATCAATCTTCCGACACTTAATTCTGAATCTGGCAACGTATTCAAAAAGTTCCAGCGTGATATTCAGAATGGCATTTCCGCTCTTTAAATGTACAATATCAACATTGATAATTGGGATCCAGTGTTGGTATTTTTGTGTTCTTCTCGACTTCCAGATGTTACCCTATCGCTTTGGGAACAATCTCTCAGTAATAAAACTGAGATTCCTAAATGGGAAGAATTAAATTGATTTTTAACTAGTAGATATCAAGACCTTGAGACAGTTTCTGATATCAAGTCCTCCAATATTCAAAGGTCTGCGCCTCATAAGCAGCATATTTTTTCAAAATCTCAACCTTTTCCGAAAAAAGTTAATACATATCAAACTAATTTTGTTAACCCTCCATGCAAGCTGTGTCCAGATTAACAGCATACCATTCGCATCTGCCCAAAATTTCTCAAGATGAATCCGAATGAGAGAATGCGTTAAAAAATATGGCCTTTGCACAAATTGTTTTGCTAAAGTTCACACTGTTAGAGATTGTCGAAGTGCATTTAGTTGCTTTAAGTGTCGCAAGCGACACAACACTTTGCTACTTTTTGATTCTTTTGCCCCTTCCACAGCACCAATGGTTTCTACTTCTTCCGCTTCCACTTCAAATAGAGCATCTACTTCAAATAACGCTTCCAGCATGCAACGAGCGAATGCAACACAAATACAGTCCACTGAAGATTCCAGTCCGATGGAAAACATTCAATCGTGCTGATCGGCTGATCGTTTTTGTGAAGACTACTATTACCGCACTACAAAAAGGCACGGTGATGGTCGATATATAATTTCTCTTCCATTTAAGGAAGATTTTCTAACCAATTTGAAGCTCGGGAATTCAAGATCAATCGCATGTTCCCAATTTTTAAGAAATGAAGCACGTCTTTCTAAAAATCCTGAATTTATGATGCAGTACGACAATGTGATTCGAGAGTACCTTGAATTGGATCATATGCAATGTGTTCAGTAATTAAGCCAGAAAGCACTACTACGAAAATTCGTGTTGTGTTTAATGCTTCTAGTCCACCATCCAATAGGACAAGTTTAAATGATATCCTACACATTGGCCGCGCTTTACAGTCAGATTTGCCACTTTTGATTTTAAAATGGCGTTTTTTCCGTTTCTTTTTTAATGCCGACATCCAAAAGATGTATCGGCAAATCCTTGTCAATCCCAAAGATACGCCATTTCAAAGAATTCTATTTCGTGATTCCACACAAGATACCATTAAAGACTATGAATTAAAAACTGTAACATTTGGAGTCAATTGTGCTCCATACTTGGCCATACGTACTCTTCACCAATTGGCAGATGATGTTCAGACATCGTATCCTTTGGCTAGCAGCATTTTTCGTACATCAATGTACGTTGATGATGCACTGGCGGGAAGCCACTAAATTTCCACAGCAATTAAAGCACGAGATGAACTAATTTCTGCTCTTAATTCAGCTAAATTTTCCTTAAGAAAGTGGACTTCCAATTCCCAAGCCATTCTCACAGGCCTCCCAAAAGAGCACCTTCTAAACGAAGATTTTTTAGATCTTGATGATACAAGTTATGCCAAGACGTTGGGCGTACGATGGAATGCTCTTAGTGACATCTTCTATTTTTCCACAAAACCATTCAATAAAAAATCCACATATACAAAACTTGAAGTTTTATCCCAAATTTCAAAGCTATTCCATACAGCGGGCTGGCTAGCCCCATGCATAGTCCTGGCCAAAATGCTCATGCAGCAAATATGGCTAGAAAAGATTGGTTGGGATGATCCTTTGACTGAAATATGCCTTAATACTTGGGAATCCTTTCAAGCCAGTTTTGAACACATTAGCAACATCCAAATTCCCAGATGGAATGGTTATACTCCAGATTGTGAATTACATTTTCACTGTTTCTGCGACGCCTCCGAGAAAGCTTATGCTGCCACTATTTACGTTCGCATCGATCCAAAAACGGGTCCTATTTCAATCAAGTTGTTGGCAGCCATAACTAGAGTGGCGCCAGTAAAGACAATTTCTATCCCCAAATTATAACTTTGTGGGGCGGTACTCTTGTCCGAAATGGTCGATTCCATAATACCCCAACTAAATATTATCAATTATAAAACATATTTTTGGACAGATTCTACAATTGTGTTGGCGTGGCTCCAGAAACCTCCCTGCCAATGGAAAACTTTTTTAGCAAATCGTGTCTCCAAAATATTACAAACTGTTGGACAAGCTAATTGGTTCCACGTAGATTCATTAAGCAATCCAGCAGATCTAGCAAGTCGTGGGGTCCTACCACAAGTTCTCAAGAACAGCAATCTGTGGTGGTGCGGCCCAGATTGGTTAAAATATCCGTCGTCTAATTGGCCTCATCCTATTCTTAATTCTACCCATGAAACTGAATTGGAAAAGAAACCAATTAAATCCAATTTTCTATTTTTCCAAAATTTTGAAGATATTCTAGAGCGTTTCTCTACATTTCCGAATGCAATTCGAATAATTGCATATTTTTTACGCTTTTTTAATCGCACACATCCAATTTATCGATCATCGATAAACTACGATTCCAAACAAATTACATGCGCTGAAGTCAAGGATATATAGACACGTCTAATAATTTTATGCCAAAAGGTGGCATATCCGACTGAGTATCGCTAACTTCTGCGTAAGGAATCTATTTCTAATTCCAGCAGCCTTCTCAATCTGAATGCATTTATGGATGAATCCGGAGTACTCAGAGTCTGTGGAAGACTCATTGCATCTCCTGTCATGTCTTATGACGAGCGGCATCCTATTATTTTGCCTTATAATTGCCATATATTTTGCCTTATAATACGCGTTTATTGGTTCGCTTTACTCGCGTCCAATTTAACCAATGTCTGAGGACCCAGCTGATAACTCCGCATTGACTCCTGGACATTTTCTCATCGGTGGACCAATTTTAGCTCCAGCTGAATTACAAATAGATGATCCAGCTATTTCCATTATTAATCGTTGGCAAAGACTGAAGGCGCTCCACCAACAACTTTGCTCACGATGGAAGAACGAATATCTAAAGGAGTTGCATAAGCGCAACAAGTGAAAGACATCACAAGATAACCTTACAACGAATTCCATGGTCGTTTTACGCGATGAATATCTTCCGCCAAACGAATCTTGATTAGGCCGAATTACTAAAGTTTATTTAGGAAATGATAACAAGGTTCGTGTAGCCGATGTGCTGACCGAACGCGGTTCCATTACTCGTCCAATTGTTAAACTTGTACTTCCTACAAACTAATTTTTACGAATCCTTATTTCTTTTCCATTTATTTTCTTTTTTACTACTCTTTGTTTACAGTTTATAATTATGCCAAAGAATAACAACAACTACCAGGCCCGGCGCCAGTCAGAACGATTCTCCAGCTTCCATGCATTCAAATGCCGAATTTGCACCTGTACCCATGCTCTTCGGAACTGTTTTAAGTTCCTTGGTATGAATACTGAAGAACGCATGAGAGCGGTACTACTCCATAAATATTGTTCCAATTGCCTTGCACACCAACACTCGCATGGTACTTGCAGAAGCACATCCGGGTGCCACTATTGTAAGGATGATCATCATACACTTTTACACATCCACGAGAGACTTATTTTTTTTTTTTTTAATGTGGGATAAAAAAATAGAGCCACTGCACTCAGACAGGGTTATATCCATTGTGCTGTGACCCAGTTCCCTCGTTTTTAATGATACTTCTTAGATTCATTATTGAATCTAAGAAGGCTATTGTGTGATAGAGAGTGAAGCTGATCCTCTCTCATCACGTCTGTGCCAAAGATCTGCCTTCTAATTCTAGAAAATGCTGGACAGTCACAGAGATAGTGCTCTGTGGTGCCAGTTTCTTCGTAGCAGGCAGAACATAAGGCGCTTTCGGCCAGGCCGATTGCGTTCATGTGTTTTTCACATGCGTTGTGTCCCGTTAGAAGTCCCGTCAGTTTTCTGCACTCCTTTCTACTTAAGGAAAGTAGAAACGAGGCCGATCTTTTGGTTATCGTCGGTGTCATGAGCTTGGAGAATCTGCATTTCGTCTCATTCAGCCATCTGCTCTTGTGTGCGGAGGCGACCCAAGAGCTGATGACGAATTTTCCCGTAGATGCAGGTAGTCCAAGCACATGTTCTGGTCCAAATGGATTATCCTCAGATCCAGCACGTGCTAGTTCGTCAGATGTTTCATTGCCCGAAACTCCTTTATGGCCCGGCACCCAAATCAGTTTCAGTGTATTGTATTTACCAACACAATTGAGACGTGATCTGCATTGACGTACAATTTTGGATGTGATGACCTGGTTGTTCTAAGCCATAAGAGCAGCCTGACTATCGCTGCAAACTGATATAGCCCTGTTCTGCCATCTATTATGCGCAATGTAGTCCATAGCCATAAGTATAGCATAGACTTCGGCTTGAAATACCGAGGCATTGTCGCCTAAGGCGAAGTGAAGTCTGCGGTCATCCGGTTCCACAAACACTCCAGCACCAGATCCCTGATCGGTTCTGGAGCCGTCTGTGAAAATGCGGTGTGACCCTCTACCTGGCTCACAGTCAGGCGTTAGCCAGTCTTGAATGTCAGGTTGGCAGACCTCAAAATTTCGTCTTGGTAATATTTCTGTTATCATTGCATCAGAGGGCATCTCCAGTAGACAGGTGTCTAATGGTAATATTTCTGTTATCATTGCATCAGAGGGCATCTCCAGTAGACAGGTGTCTAATGGAGTGTCAAGTGCAATGTCAGAGATATTCCAGGGAACATTAAACCAGAAACCACCTCGTTTTAGTCTCCAGCAGCCTTTCATGGCTTCGCCTCTGATGAAGATGTCAAGTGGTGGTAGGTTTAAGATTGCATTCAGTGCTGGACCAGGTGTAGTGGGAAAGGCACCCGTAACACCCAGACACACGGTTCTCTGAATCTTGGCAAGACTAGTTGTCACGCATTTTCGCGACAGCTTGTTCCACCAGACTACCGATGCATATGATATCATCAGTCTTATCATTGCCGTGTAAATCCATAAGGTTTTGCTCGGCGATAGTCCCCATGTCTTCCCAAAAATTCCTCTGCATTGCCAGAAGGCATTCAATGCTAGCGAAATTTATTTTCAACATGTTTTGTCCAAAGTAGTTTACTATCTAGAGTTAAGCCCAGATATTTTACTTCGTTAGACAGAGGAATAGTGACACCCTTAAGTACTGGTAGAGATAATCCTGTCATTATTCTTTTCCTAGTGAAGAGAACAATCCCTGTTTTGTGAGGGTTGACGGAAAGTCCGTTTGCAGTACACCAGCTGTCAATTCGGTTCAACGAGTTTTGTGTTTTAACACAGACCTCATTGAGGGAAAAGCCTATGGCAAGAATGGCAACATCATCTGCATAGGCCTGGGAATAGACACCTGGTCCATCGAGATCGTTGACTAGAGAGTCAACCAGCATACACCAGAGCAGGGGGGAGAGAACGCCTCCTTGAGGACAACCTCTATTCACCCCTGCCATAATATACTGACCGCACTCCGCCTCCGAAGTGATGGTCCTAAACATTAGCATTGACCTTAGCCATTTAACCAATGTTTCATCTATTCCATGCCTTCTAGCTGCGTCACACATTCCATCAAAAGTCGCATTATCAAAAGCACCCTCGATGTCAACAAATATGCCCATCACGTACATCTTCCTCTGAAAAGCATGCTCGATCCGGCCAACCAGATGTTGCAATGCTGTTTCACAGGATTTTCCACGTTGGTAGGCATGTTGTCTTGATGATAGTGGGTACCTTGACAGCGATGTTTTTCTGATGTGCAGCTCAACTAGTCTTTCTAGACACTTTAGTATGAAGGACAGCATACTAATGGGTCTGAAGCTTTTGGCTATGGAATAGTCTTCTCTTCCAACTTTAGGAATGAAGGCTACTTTAACTAAACTTCAGGATGTCGGAATGTATGCCCATGCGAGACTTGCTCTAAAGATCTTCTTTAGGCATGGTAGCAATTGGGTTATACCTTCCTGTAGCATGACTGGGTAGATGCCATCCGGTTCAGGTGACTTGAAGCCATCAAAAGAGGCCACTGCGTATTGGATAGCTTCATCGTATACAACCAATCTGGCAACCTGCCAGTCATGTTTTGTCACATTAGAGTTGTTATTGCAGTCCCCAGTGCTGGGATTACAAAGTGGCCCTATGTGGATTTGATTTCCCGGAAAGTGAGTCTCAACTAGGACACTGAGTGCCTCTGTCTTAGACTCAGTATACGAGCCATCAGGTCTCCGCAGTGAGTCCAGTCGAGCAGTTCGGTCTCACTGCAGGATTCGATGCTACTGCAGAAGTCTTTATAAGAAACACTTTTCGATTTAAGAATTCGTTTCTTATACTCTTTCTGCTTAGCTCGATAAAGAAACCAGTCAGAGTCTAAGGTGCTCCTTAGGGTCAAGGTTTCAAGACAAGCGTTCCACCAAGGAACGGGAGGTCTAGATAACGTTTTTCGTACCGGACATGTTCGTACAAAACTAGAATTTATGACATCGTTCATAACTTGAACGGACGTCTCGATACTTTCTTTGGTACGAATTCTGACAGGAATATTGAGGGAATTCTCAAGTTCATGCCCAGTTCGTTTTTCTAGGGTTTTTTACCGTCATAGAGGGCAGCACCTCTCGCTCGATATACCTGTGGTCCGATAAAGAATCTTCTTTAAGAACCTTCCAGTTAAAGATTGACTCTCCCAGTCTACAGTTAGACAAAGTAAGGTCAATCACTTCCTGTCTTCTAGCAGTCACAAAAGTGAGTTTATTGCCAGTGTTGTGAATGTTCAGATTGGAGGTCATGATGAAGAGAGACTGCGCACTAGTGATACCGTCGTGAAGCCAAAATCGGCACCGGCCTCTGTCACAATAACTCAATGTCAATGTCAAATGTCAATTTTAGCACAACATGTTGTTACAATTTTGCCTACTGCACTGCTGCGTATCCAAAATGATGGCAAACATCATTTTGCAAGATCATTAATTGATTCCTGCGGTACGGTGAACAACAAAATTTGGCAACGACGACGTTTGGCAGTAGTACGACGAGCACATTCTGACCTTAACATTAAGCTCGAGGTTACCATGTGCGTAGAATATGGTATGCGAATTACCACACCATCCAAATCGCTCGATGCCACCATAAAAACCAAATTTTCTAATCTGGTGTTAGCTGATCCAAGCTTTTATAAATCGGCCAATATATCCTTGGTTCTGGGCGCTGACGTTTACCAAAAGATTATCCAATCGGGGGTAATACCGAGCAATGGCGGACTCCCCGTTGCACGGAATACAATTTTTGGTTGATCCTATCTGGATCGTGTGCCATTTAAATCCGCTATCCTATCAATTTAAATCCGCTTATTCTAGCCAGAATCCGCTTATCCTAGCAAAATTATATTTAATAACGCACTATATAAATAACTACATGAACTACATATTGAAATAAATGCAAACGCCACTTGAATTACAAATACTTTATTACTATATTTATATTAAAACATTATATTAAACATTGTATCCATCAAATTGAATTTTTATCATTTCATTTGCAATTATTTCACGCATCCAAATCTTTAGTAATGAAGTCCTGTTGCAGCCGTACTGCAAGGCGTGCGGCGATGTTTACGTGAGAATAGTTGCCAATGGTGTAAGATGGTAAGCTTCGTATAAGCAAATATCCACAAGTAGATGGCGCTCGTAGATGGCGCATTGTTATACATTTTGTGTCATATTTCTTTAAGTGGAGTTTCCTCCTTACATTTGCCATAGACTTAAGGTCTCTTCCTGTTCAACCACCAACCCGAATGGTAACAATTACTCCTATAAATAAATAATATATTAAGAATATTCCTGCTCAATAGCATTTTTTATTTATTTTATTTCATGTTCTGATTGTCTTAAACCCGCATCCGAGTTTAAGACTATCAGAATTTCTACGGCTTTTTCCCAACGATTTTATATTGATGCAGTAAGACGCAGTAACGATACTCCACGGTAACAAAATATATAAATATATAAATATATAAATATATAAATATATAAATATATAAATATATAAATATATAAATATATAAATATATAAATATATAAATATATAAATATATAAATATATAAATATATAAATATATAAATATATAAATATATAAATATATAAATATATAAATATATAAATATATAAATATATAAATATATAAATATATAAATATATAAATATATAAATATATAAATATATAAATATATAAATATATAAATATATAAATATATAAATATATAAATATATAAATATATAAATATATAAATATATAAATATATAAATATATAAATATATAAATATATAAATATATAAATATATAAATATATAAATATATAAATATATAAATATATAAATATATAAATATATAAATATATAAATATATAAATATATAAATATATAAATATATAAATATATAAATATATAAATATATAAATATATAAATATATAAATATATAAATATATAAATATATAAATATATAAATATATAAATATATAAATATATAAATATATAAATATATAAATATATAAATATATAAATATATAAATATATAAATATATAAATATATAAATATATAAATATATAAATATATAAATATATAAATATATAAATATATAAATATATAAATATATAAATATATAAATATATAAATATATAAATATATAAATATATAAATATATAAATATATAAATATATAAATATATAAATATATAAATATATAAATATATAAATATATAAATATATAAATATATAAATATATAAATATATAAATATATAAATATATAAATATATAAATATATAAATATATAAATATATAAATATATAAATATATAAATATATAAATATATAAATATATAAATATATAAATATATAAATATATAAATATATAAATATATAAATATATAAATATATAAATATATAAATATATAAATATATAAATATATAAATATATAAATATATAAATATATAAATATATAAATATATAAATATATAAATATATAAATATATAAATATATAAATATATAAATATATAAATATATAAATATATAAATATATAAATATATAAATATATAAATATATAAATATATAAATATATAAATATATAAATATATAAATATATAAATATATAAATATATAAATATATAAATATATAAATATATAAATATATAAATATATAAATATATAAATATATAAATATATAAATATATAAATATATAAATATATAAATATATAAATATATAAATATATAAATATATAAATATATAAATATATAAATATATAAATATATAAATATATAAATATATAAATATATAAATATATAAATATATAAATATATAAATATATAAATATATAAATATATAAATATATAAATATATAAATATATAAATATATAAATATATAAATATATAAATATATAAATATATAAATATATAAATATATAAATATATAAATATATAAATATATAAATATATAAATATATAAATATATAAATATATAAATATATAAATATATAAATATATAAATATATAAATATATAAATATATAAATATATAAATATATAAATATATAAATATATAAATATATAAATATATAAATATATAAATATATAAATATATAAATATATAAATATATAAATATATAAATATATAAATATATAAATATATAAATATATAAATATATAAATATATAAATATATAAATATATAAATATATAAATATATAAATATATAAATATATAAATATATAAATATATAAATATATAAATATATAAATATATAAATATATAAATATATAAATATATAAATATATAAATATATAAATATATAAATATATAAATATATAAATATATAAATATATAAATATATAAATATATAAATATATAAATATATAAATATATAAATATATAAATATATAAATATATAAATATATAAATATATAAATATATAAATATATAAATATATAAATATATAAATATATAAATATATAAATATATAAATATATAAATATATAAATATATAAATATATAAATATATAAATATATAAATATATAAATATATAAATATATAAATATATAAATATATAAATATATAAATATATAAATATATAAATATATAAATATATAAATATATAAATATATAAATATATAAATATATAAATATATAAATATATAAATATATAAATATATAAATATATAAATATATAAATATATAAATATATAAATATATAAATATATAAATATATAAATATATAAATATATAAATATATAAATATATAAATATATAAATATATAAATATATAAATATATAAATATATAAATATATAAATATATAAATATATAAATATATAAATATATAAATATATAAATATATAAATATATAAATATATAAATATATAAATATATAAATATATAAATATATAAATATATAAATATATAAATATATAAATATATAAATATATAAATATATAAATATATAAATATATAAATATATAAATATATAAATATATAAATATATAAATATATAAATATATAAATATATAAATATATAAATATATAAATATATAAATATATAAATATATAAATATATAAATATATAAATATATAAATATATAAATATATAAATATATAAATATATAAATATATAAATATATAAATATATAAATATATAAATATATAAATATATAAATATATAAATATATAAATATATAAATATATAAATATATAAATATATAAATATATAAATATATAAATATATAAATATATAAATATATAAATATATAAATATATAAATATATAAATATATAAATATATAAATATATAAATATATAAATATATAAATATATAAATATATAAATATATAAATATATAAATATATAAATATATAAATATATAAATATATAAATATATAAATATATAAATATATAAATATATAAATATATAAATATATAAATATATAAATATATAAATATATAAATATATAAATATATAAATATATAAATATATAAATATATAAATATATAAATATATAAATATATAAATATATAAATATATAAATATATAAATATATAAATATATAAATATATAAATATATAAATATATAAATATATAAATATATAAATATATAAATATATAAATATATAAATATATAAATATATAAATATATAAATATATAAATATATAAATATATAAATATATAAATATATAAATATATAAATATATAAATATATAAATATATAAATATATAAATATATAAATATATAAATATATAAATATATAAATATATAAATATATAAATATATAAATATATAAATATATAAATATATAAATATATAAATATATAAATATATAAATATATAAATATATAAATATATAAATATATAAATATATAAATATATAAATATATAAATATATAAATATATAAATATATAAATATATAAATATATAAATATATAAATATATAAATATATAAATATATAAATATATAAATATATAAATATATAAATATATAAATATATAAATATATAAATATATAAATATATAAATATATAAATATATAAATATATAAATATATAAATATATAAATATATAAATATATAAATATATAAATATATAAATATATAAATATATAAATATATAAATATATAAATATATAAATATATAAATATATAAATATATAAATATATAAATATATAAATATATAAATATATAAATATATAAATATATAAATATATAAATATATAAATATATAAATATATAAATATATAAATATATAAATATATAAATATATAAATATATAAATATATAAATATATAAATATATAAATATATAAATATATAAATATATAAATATATAAATATATAAATATATAAATATATAAATATATAAATATATAAATATATAAATATATAAATATATAAATATATAAATATATAAATATATAAATATATAAATATATAAATATATAAATATATAAATATATAAATATATAAATATATAAATATATAAATATATAAATATATAAATATATAAATATATAAATATATAAATATATAAATATATAAATATATAAATATATAAATATATAAATATATAAATATATAAATATATAAATATATAAATATATAAATATATAAATATATAAATATATAAATATATAAATATATAAATATATAAATATATAAATATATAAATATATAAATATATAAATATATAAATATATAAATATATAAATATATAAATATATAAATATATAAATATATAAATATATAAATATATAAATATATAAATATATAAATATATAAATATATAAATATATAAATATATAAATATATAAATATATAAATATATAAATATATAAATATATAAATATATAAATATATAAATATATAAATATATAAATATATAAATATATAAATATATAAATATATAAATATATAAATATATAAATATATAAATATATAAATATATAAATATATAAATATATAAATATATAAATATATAAATATATAAATATATAAATATATAAATATATAAATATATAAATATATAAATATATAAATATATAAATATATAAATATATAAATATATAAATATATAAATATATAAATATATAAATATATAAATATATAAATATATAAATATATAAATATATAAATATATAAATATATAAATATATAAATATATAAATATATAAATATATAAATATATAAATATATAAATATATAAATATATAAATATATAAATATATAAATATATAAATATATAAATATATAAATATATTAATATATAAATATATAAATATGTTTACGTACAAACGTAAACTCGATATGTTTGAACATCTCCGTCCGTCATATCCACTCAATCGATTATTTATCGATTACTGCGGCGAACCGATCGACCGTCTCCGGACATTTAAAGTTTTAAAGTTTAAAGTGTAAACTCACCCGTCACCGCGACAATAATAACCAACAACCCGTCAACGCAACAAACCGGTCCCCGCGACAATAAACATAAACAATTAAAAACAAAACCCAACAATCAACACAAACTCACAACAACAACAGGAAGGAACAACCACAGAAGGAATCATACACTACAAAACACTGCAACACGGAATTACTACACAACATATTCGGCATATCCCACGGAAAAATAAGGTAAAATCTTGTATTTTATTTATATATTGTATTTTGCCATATAAATTGCGACCCACTCGACTCAATAAATTGAATTTACGTATTTCAATTCGTGTTTCCCAATCCAATTGCCATTACTTCGTTCGCCAGCCGAACATTTGGTCACTTCGAGCCTTTATTAAAAGGACTACGATATAGTTTTGGCAAGGATTGACCCGCTGAAACAATAAATATATTTGGCGTTAATTTTAATTTAATTAAAATCGACCCGACCCGTAAAAAAAAAAAGTGAAAATAATAACAAAATAAAACAATTGTGGATCTACAGTGAAATTGTCTTTGCAAAAAAAAAATTTTTGCAAACCGACCCGACCCGAAGGAAACGATCGTATTATACGGTACGTTTAAAATAAATATACATTCACCAAAGTGTTAAATATAATTTAACAAAAACAATTGATTTTATTTATTTTCACATTTTTGAATTGTTACAATATATTTTATTTAACAAAATCGCCAAACATTTTTGTTTCATTTGTTTCAGCTATCTACTCGCCGCTGCACTCGTTTGTTTATTTGCTTTATTTGCTCATAAAACAAATAGACATACACACTTATCCACTCACAGTAAAGAGAGCTGCTGTCAAGTGTGTACAGGGTTGCCACGTTGTTCACTAAAATAGTGTTTTCGTGAGATTTTATAAATTACCCGTGGGAACCAAAAAATTATCCCATATTTTTTGGAAATTGCCTATTGAGCAATATTTAACCCGTTTATACCCACATTTAAGCTTTTTTTACCCATTTAGACCCAAAAAATCATTTTTCTTGATATTTAACAATTTTTTATAGAAAAACTATTATAAAAAATTAGCAGACCCGTTTTTTATCAAAAATGTTTTTTAAAGCTTAACCCATAGCGACCCAAAATCATTTAATTGATTTTTGAAATAAAGTTTAAGAATTTTTTTTTACAAAATAAATTCTTTTATCGAATTTTTATAAAAAATATTTTTGATTTTTAACACATTGCGACCCAAAAAGCTTAACTACGCTATAAAATTTTATTTGCGACCCGGTTTACCACTAAATAAAATTTTAAAGTTAACCCATTGCGACCCAAATATAAAATTTTCAAAATTTGTTGAAATTTTATCTAAAAAATTAATTTTTCAATACGTTTCGTTGGTAATAATAATTGCTGTTAACCCATACACACCCAAAAATAATTTTATTTATTTTTATAAAAAGTTTTTAAATTTTTTTAGAAGTTTTCTGAAAAAATATATACGACCCGTGAAAATCCAAAATAATTTTTGAAGATTAATCACATTGACCCACACATAAAATTTTTTGTGAATTTTTTCAAATTTATTTTTTGAAAAAGTATTGCGACTCGTTATTAATTTAAAAATCATTTTTTTAAATTTCAGAATTTGTGAAGTTATTTACATTTATTTAATTCGGAAACGACAGTATTGAATTTGAGCAAACTATTTGCGAGACCCCTACCCAAGATTTAGTACCTCATGCCTTAGAATTTCATCGGAAGCAGCTTACTTTTCTGTGGGATAATTTCCAAACTTCGTATAATACTATTCGAAGTGAACCCGACAGTTCCGATGTGGACCGAAAGAAGCTGAAAGATAAATATACGAAAGGATACAGCGCATATATACGCTGTATTTCTTCCCTTTCAGAAATAATGGAGACCCTAAAACAACCGATTGAAACTCCTAAGGCAAGAGAAGAAACGACCCCAATTCAAATTGCACCCTCTATTCATTTACCCCCGTGTGACATGGATAATTTTGATGGTGACTACGTCACCTGGCCCACTTTTAGAGATATGTTTTCTGCTCTCTACATCAACAACGCCAGATTAAGCAATGTGGAAAAACTTTTCCATCTTAATCAAAAGACCCAAGGCGAAGCAAGAGACATTGTTAAGAATGCTCCTCCTACCAATGATGGTTTTATACTGGCATGGAGTAATATCGTTGAACAATACGAGAATAAAAAAATGCAAGTAAATGCTCAACCCAAGACCCTATTGAATTTGCTACCAGTTTCGTCTGAGTCCGGTAGCTCTATTAAAAAGCTACAACGGACAATCAACAACTGTGTGACGACCCTGCAAATGTTGGATATAGACACAGATAACTGGAGTCCAATTCTAGTTTATCTGTGTTCGACCCGTCTCCCCAAAAACACGCTAGAGATATTTGAAAGATCTCTAGCAGATAGTTCAGAAATTCCTGAATGGAGAATTTTGGACAAGTTTTTGACCCAAACATACAAGACCCTTGAATCTGTTGGCGACATTAAGTCTTCGACTACGAAGACTAGTCAACAAACGGTTTCCAGTAATGCTGGACCCAAAACTGGGGGAGACAAACGTGTGAACGCATTTCACACAAATGTATATGAAAATCCATTTGCAACAAAAACGACAAGACCCAGATTTGTTGAGCCAAGACCCATCCATGCCAAGCCATCAAAATGGGAAGTTGATGGTGCCATTTGCAGAATTTGCAATGGTAAGCACACTCTTCGTGAGTGCCCCAGATTCATATCCATGAAAGTGGAGGATAGGCACGATGCTGTGAAAAGATTTGAGTGCTGTTTTAATTGTTTAGCAGTATCTCACAGCATAAGGGACTGTAAGAGCGGATATAAATGTCGCTTTTGTAGCAAAAATCATCATTCGCTTTTACATTTAGCATCGCTAGACCCGAAAGCAGACCCAAAAGACCGCCCAAGCACAAGTGCAGCTGCAACTAAATCTGATCAGCCGTCAACCTCACAGCGGCAAGCTTTCACGACCCTTATATAGTCCACTGACTCAAGACCCACCCAAGACATCGAAGAGACACGTTTTGCGATGAAGAGCATTCTTCTGGGAACAGCAATGCTCAACATTGAACACGAAGGCGAAATGTTCCTGGCGCGCGCTCTAATCGACTCTGGATCAGAAGCGACTTTTATCACGGAGCAGTTGAGGAAGCGGATAGGACTTCCAACTAACGCCATAGGCGCTCAGGTAACAGGACTCAACCAAACAGTTGCAGCCACCCCGTTCAAATCGTGTCCATTGACATTGCGTTCTACAATTTACCCGAATTTCAGAGTCAAAACGCAAGCACTTGTACTTAAGACCCTCACAAGTGACTTGCCATCATATCAAATCGACCCGACCCTCTATGGAAATTTAAATGGTATACAGTTGGCTGATAGCCAGTTTTATAAAACCCGACCCGTGGATATGATCATAGGATGTGATCTATACCCACAAATTAAACGTAACGGTGTTCAGCAAAACATTGTATAATCTTTGTTGGCGCAAGAAACTGAATTCGGCTGGATACTTTCTGGGCCAATTCCTGAGTCAAGACCCAACAATATTGTTACACATTTTAATAAAGTGACCCTCGATACTTTATTGACTCGTTTCTGGGAAATTGAAGAAGTACCAAAATCCACGACCCTCTCAAATGCAGATATGAATTGTGAAAACAATTTCATACAGACATTACGCCGAGAACTCTCAGGCCGATATGTATTGACCCTGCCTTTTAAAGACCCAAATTGCATTGATCTTGGACTATCAAGACATATTGCAATGACGCAATATTTAAGAAATGAAAAGTCCTTACTCAAAAGACCTGCTGTTAAAGCAGAATATGACCAAGCGATTTGCGAATATTTGCAACTTGGTCATATGAGAAAATTGACTCATTCGCCAGCTAAATCTTGCACACCCACCCACTACTATTTACCACATCATGCAGTCATAAAACCCGATCGTGTCACAACAAAGCTGCGTGTTGTATTTAATGCATCCAGAAATACTGCCAACGGCAAGACCCTAAATGATGTGTTGCATACTGGACCCGTTCTACAACAAAATTTAGTTTTGAAAATTATTAAATGGCGTCTTTTAAAATTTGTCTTTAATGCTGACATTGAAAAAATGTATCGTCAAATTTGCGTCGACCCTGCACACTCACCCTATCAAAGAATTTTGTTTAGGAAATCCTTAGAAGAACCCATTCAGGATTATGAGTTGCAAACAGTTACATTTGGTGTTAAATGTGCCCCTTACCTTGCCATTCGGACCCTACAGCAATTAGCGCAAGACGTATATGAGACCCACCAACAGGCTTCGTATATTCTACGAAACTGCATGTACGTAGATGATGTTCTGGCAGGCACTCATGAGATTGAAAGTGCTATTAATGCTCGGGATGAGCTAATCGCTGCTTTAAAATCAGCAGGATTTTCGTTGCGCAAGTGGATTGCGAACGCACCCGAAATATTGGAAAATCTGCCACAAGAACACTTGCTGCTAACTGATGTACTCAATTTATCTGAGCAATGTCAAGGTAATGCAAAGACCCTAGGCATTCGATGGAATGCTAAAAAAGATATTTTCTTTTTTCAAGTCCCACTCATCGAACTAAAAGATGCATACACAAAACGCGAAGTTTTGTCTTCTATTGCAACAGGTATGTGGTGGGACGATATTCTTAACCCGTTGACCCAAAGTAGATGGCAATCGTTTATCGATGGTCTCATTTCGCACCCGACGTTTCCGTTCAATTTCACGGATTTTTCGACGCCTCAGAAAAGGCATATGCTGCAGATCTCTATGCTCGCATACAAGATGCCAACGGCGCTGTCGTCACGACCCTTCTGGCAGCGAAGACGCGTGTAGCACCCGTCAAAACCGTTTCACTGCCACGACTCGAACTATGCGGTGCTGTTTTGCTCGCAAATATAGTTGATGCCATTCTACCTAAAATAGACATGACCCAGTACAATACGTACTTTTGGACAGACTCGATTATTGTCTTAGCCTGGCTCAATAAACCGCCCTGCACTTGGACCACTTTTGTAGCCAACCGTATTTCGACCATTACAGAAAGAGTTGGTGTTGAAAATTGGCAACATGTCGATTCACACGAAAACCCGGCGGACGTAGCAAGCCGCGGTTGTTCTGCGCTAGAACTGGCAGAACATGAACTCTGGTGGAACGGTCCAAGTTGGCTAAGGTGCGTAAGAGATGAATGGCCAATGTCCACTGACCCGATCGACACGACCCTTGATCTTAAACCAATTAAGACATTTGCGATCACGACACAAGAGGATGTGTTGGAACGATTTTCCACACTTCCGAAAGCATTAAGAGTCTTAGCATACGTTCTAAGATTCGTGAGAAATTCTTTACCATCGCGTCGTACTCAAATGACCCACTCAACTATTGAAATAGTACCCGACGAAATTAAGATGGTAAAAGAAAGACTTATAGTAGTGAGTCAGAAAATGTGTTTTTCTGATGAATATATCGCTTTGACGAATAAAACCCAAATTTCGTGCAAAAGTTCACTACTAACCCTAAACCCATTTATAGACAGTAAAGGTCTATTAAGAGCACATGGTAGATTAGCAAAGTCACCGACCCTTACATATAATGAACGCCACCCAATAATTTTAGCGTATCATTGCAGACTTGCTAAACTCTTGACCCATATGACCCACATTGTGACCCTGCACGGTGGTAACCAATTAGTTTTGAGGCTACTACGAGCTGAATTTTGGATTGTTAAGCTCAAGACCTTATCAAAACTACGATCAATAATTGCAAAATTTGTGTGTTGGACAAAAAGAAACAACAAACACAAATAATGGCTGCATTGCCTCCAGAGCGCACCACACTCACGCACCCATTCACAAACACAGGTGTAGATTTCGCAGGACCCGTTGAAATCAAAAATTACACCGGGCGAGCCTGTTTGATTACAAAAGGCTATGTGTGCGTGTTTGTTTGCAACAAAAGAGGTTCATCTTGAACCAGCCAGTGATCTTACGACCCAAGCCTTTTTAGCGGCTTTTTCCCGATTTTTTTCGAGGCGCGGATGTCCTGCCGCCATTTACTCCGACAAGGAACTAATTTTGTCGGAGCAGCACAAATGTTGAAGAAAGATCGGCAAGATTTTATAAAGACACTGCAGACCCAAGTAGTAGCGACCCACAGTCATCAAGAACTAACCTGGCATTTTAATCCACCCGGAGCTCCACACATGGGTGGACTCTGGGAAGCCGGCGTCAAATGTTTCAAGACACATTTAAAAATATCTGCAAGTCAAAGATTTACGTTCGAAGAGATTTCAACTTTGCTTGCACGAATTGAAGGTTGCCTTAATTCACGACCCTTAAGCCCTTCAAGCGAAAATCCTTTAGATTTTTCGCCATTGATCCCAGGACACTTTCTAATTGGTACTCCGTTATTGTCCCCAGCTGAACCCGATTTAAGCAACTCGAACCTAAATGTTGTAAATCGTTGGCAGAAGCTGAAGATATTACATCACCATTTCTGTAACAGATGGAAAGATTAATATAATAATATAATAATATTTATTATTAATATAATAAATCTGTTTGTTCGTTTGTACGTTTGTACGGCTGATCCGATTTCCTTGAAATTTTTACCACAGATGCGGTATGGTCTGGAAGGAATGATAGGCTATATATGGGCGGGATTGGACAAAGAGGCGTGGCACCTCCCATACAACCTAAACTTTCAATACGATATAACTCGGCACTTTCACCAGCTACGAACATGAAACAAAAAACTCAAATACAAAAAAAAATTTAAAAACAAAAAAACAAAAGCACAAAACAAAACAAAAGCAAAAATACAAAAGCAAAAGCAATCACGTTTGTTCCGCTTCTCCCTCTAAACGGCTGATCCGATTTTCTTGAAATTTTTACCACAGATGCGGTATGGTCTGGAAAACAAAAAACCAAAAGCACAAAACAAAAGCAAAAATACAAAAACAAAATCAATCACATAAAACCACAATCCAAACTAAATGAAAAACAAAAAAAGGAAAGAAAAAGAAAAACAAACTCACCACACTAAAACTAGCCAAACTAAAACTCACCACACTAAAATTCACCCTTAAATTAACACTAAAACCCACCACACTATAATTCACCACACTAAAACTCACCACACTAAAATTCACCACACTAAAACTCACCACACTAAACCTTACCACACTAAAACTCACCACACTAAAACTCACCACACAAAAACTCACCACACTAAAACTCAACACACTAAAACTCACCACACTAAAACTCACCACACTTAAACTCACCACACTAAAACCCACCACACTAAAATTTCACCACACTAAAACTCACCACACTAAAATTCACCACACTAAAACTCACCACACTAAAATTTCTCCAATTAAAACTCATCACACTAAAACTCGCCACACTAAAACACGCCACATTAAAATTCACCACACTAAAACCCACCACACTATAATTGACCACACTAAAACTCACCACACTTAAAAACACCACACTTAAACTCACCACACTCAAATTCACCACACTAAAACTCAGCACACTAAAACTCACCACACCAAAACTAACCACAATTAAACTCACCACTCCAAAATTCACCACATCTAAACTCACTGCACCGAAACTTACTACATTAAAACCCACCACACTAAAACTTATACTGGGAAAAACTCTACGGGGAAGAATTCTACGGAAAAGAATTCTACCGGTAACAATTCTACCGGGATGAATTCTACGTTGAGAATTCTACGGGAAAGCGTTCTATGTGGATTTTACGGGGAAGATTTCTACTGGGAATAATTCTGCGGAGAAGCGCAGTCTGAGAAAAAATTGTCTTTGAGAAAAGTTGTTTTGGCGGAGAATTATTTGGTTACCACATTTATAAAACGAATAAAAAAAATTCAACACCTAAGCACGGGCCCCTCATATAAATAATAAAATGTTTTTTATATTAATAAAATCGCTCCATATCTTTGAATTCAGAAAATCTTGGCACGAGTCGTGCACGGGTCCAGCTAGTCTTAAATAATTACATAAACGCTATAAATGGAAAAACCCGCAGAAATGCGTTGAAGTAAATGATCTCGTTGTTATTCGACACGAGAATTTACCCCCAAACGAGTGGACCCTAGGGCGAGTAGTAAAAACGTATCTAGGTTCAGACTCAAGAACCAGAGTCGTCGATATTCGAACGGCCGAAGGGACTTCTACTAGACCCATTACAAAAGTAGTAGTCCTACCCACCCAATAAATACCCATTTAGGTCGCCATGGCAATATACAATTTGACCCACCCTTATTTTTCAGTAGCCATGGCCCCAAACAACAAGCGCGTCAGCAGCGGTTCCAACAACAGCGGTGCAAACACCAAGCGCGCAAATAATAAGCGCCCCAACCACAGCGGTGCCAATAAAAAGCGCGCCAACAGCAAGCGCCCCAACAACAAGCGGTGCAACAACACCAACGACAACAATGCATGCACGAGCAGTGGCAGTCGCACCGAGGGCAACCGCAACAACAACACCAGCTGGCGCAACAAAAAGTCTTCCCGACTTAACTCCGCCCACTCTAGCTGTCGTTCCGATTCAACTGGACGACACACTCGACCTTCGACCCAACATGTGGAGTGTGGAATTTGCCGCCAAGATCATCGCCTGTCCACATGCTTCAGGTTCAGGAAGAAGAACCTGGTGGAGAAGTATGAGGTGGTGATGCATTATCATTACTGCATTAACTGTTTGGCCCGGTCGTATCTTATTGATAGCTGCACCAGCAAGGAAAGGTGTGCGATATGCCAAGAAAGGCACCACACAAGCTTGCATGGACATTCGCGACTCAATCAAGGCGACCGGAACCCAATCAGTACAGGACAAAAGACCCGTTGCGAACGCAAGCAATGCGAGCAACAAACGACCCGCTGATAACCCAGGCAATTCCACAAACCACAGACCCATTGCTAACCCTAGCAGCTAAGGCAGACCCTCATACCCACTGCCACTGTCAAAGTGTACCACGGCAAAATTTCGCAAATTGTACGAGCTTTGATAAACCCCACGACGAGCGTCACTATCATGGCTCAAGAGCTCGTGCATCAGTTAAAACTGAGTACGAGCCGTCTGGACACTTTGACGATCTGCAAGGTGGTAGTGGGTTCTCGGTTTGACGACCCATTTAGATGCGACATTAACGCACTAGTGTCAACCGAGTTGCCTAGGAAGCCGTACGAGCGTGACGTTGATGAAGCCATCTTGAGCCGATTCACTCACTCGCCGACCCAAAAGTTACGGCTTCCGACCCAGTGATGCTAGAGTTGGGTGCGGATGTTTACCCGCAAATACTTAATCCAGGAGTTTATAACTGCGAAAGTGGATACGCAGTGGCTCAGAGCACTGCGTTCGGCTGGACACTCTCTGGTCCATGTAGTCTCTGAGCCCTATGACCCAAGGCTTTTTCCTTAATATAAACTCTAGACCCTAAGACCCTTATAATAAAAAACAAAATGAATTTAGAAAAATGGAATTAAGTATTGCAGACACTGCAAGGCGGGCGGAATGTTTACGTACAAACGTAAACTCGATATGTTTGAACATCTCCGTCCGTCATATCCACTCAATCGATTATTTATCGATTACTGCGGCGAACCGATCGACCGTCGGCTCTGTCAACGTTCGCCGCACATAACGCTCACTCGTTACGTTTTGTGAAAACCGAGCGCACGATACCCACCCGTCTCCGGACATTTAAAGTTTTAAAGTTTAAAGTGTAAACTCACCCGTCACCGCGACAATAATAACCAACAACCCGTCAACGCGACAAACCGGTCCCCGCGACAATAAACATAAACAACTAAAAACAAAACCCAACAATCAACAAACAAACTCACAACAACAACAGGAAGGAACAACCACAGAAGGAATCATACACTACAAAACACTGCAACAGAAACAACACGGAATTACTACACAACATATTCGGCATAACCCACTGAAAAATAAGGTAAAATCTTGTATTTTATATATTGTATTTTGCCATATAAATCGCGACCCACTCGACTCAATAAATTGGATTTACATATTTCAATTCGTGTTTCCCAATCCAATTGCCATTACTTCGTTCGCCAGCCGAACAAAATATATAAATATATAAATATATAAATATATAAATATATAAATATATAAATATATAAATATATAAATATATAAATATATAAATATATAAATATATAAATATATAAATATATAAATATATAAATATATAAATATATAAATATATAAATATATAAATATATAAATATATAAATATATAAATATATAAATATATAAATATATAAATATATAAATATATAAATATATAAATATATAAATATATAAATATATAAATATATAAATATATAAATATATAAATATATAAATATATAAATATATAAATATATAAATATATAAATATATAAATATATAAATATATAAATATATAAATATATAAATATATAAATATATAAATATATAAATATATAAATATATAAATATATAAATATATAAATATATAAATATATAAATATATAAATATATAAATATATAAATATATAAATATATAAATATATAAATATATAAATATATAAATATATAAATATATAAATATATAAATATATAAATATATAAATATATAAATATATAAATATATAAATATATAAATATATAAATATATAAATATATAAATATATAAATATATAAATATATAAATATATAAATATATAAATATATAAATATATAAATATATAAATATATAAATATATAAATATATAAATATATAAATATATAAATATATAAATATATAAATATATAAATATATAAATATATAAATATATAAATATATAAATATATAAATATATAAATATATAAATATATAAATATATAAATATATAAATATATAAATATATAAATATATAAATATATAAATATATAAATATATAAATATATAAATATATAAATATATAAATATATAAATATATAAATATATAAATATATAAATATATAAATATATAAATATATAAATATATAAATATATAAATATATAAATATATAAATATATAAATATATAAATATATAAATATATAAATATATAAATATATAAATATATAAATATATAAATATATAAATATATAAATATATAAATATATAAATATATAAATATATAAATATATAAATATATAAATATATAAATATATAAATATATAAATATATAAATATATAAATATATAAATATATAAATATATAAATATATAAATATATAAATATATAAATATATAAATATATAAATATATAAATATATAAATATATAAATATATAAATATATAAATATATAAATATATAAATATATAAATATATAAATATATAAATATATAAATATATAAATATATAAATATATAAATATATAAATATATAAATATATAAATATATAAATATATAAATATATAAATATATAAATATATAAATATATAAATATATAAATATATAAATATATAAATATATAAATATATAAATATATAAATATATAAATATATAAATATATAAATATATAAATATATAAATATATAAATATATAAATATATAAATATATAAATATATAAATATATAAATATATAAATATATAAATATATAAATATATAAATATATAAATATATAAATATATAAATATATAAATATATAAATATATAAATATATAAATATATAAATATATAAATATATAAATATATAAATATATAAATATATAAATATATAAATATATAAATATATAAATATATAAATATATAAATATATAAATATATAAATATATAAATATATAAATATATAAATATATAAATATATAAATATATAAATATATAAATATATAAATATATAAATATATAAATATATAAATATATAAATATATAAATATATAAATATATAAATATATAAATATATAAATATATAAATATATAAATATATAAATATATAAATATATAAATATATAAATATATAAATATATAAATATATAAATATATAAATATATAAATATATAAATATATAAATATATAAATATATAAATATATAAATATATAAATATATAAATATATAAATATATAAATATATAAATATATAAATATATAAATATATAAATATATAAATATATAAATATATAAATATATAAATATATAAATATATAAATATATAAATATATAAATATATAAATATATAAATATATAAATATATAAATATATAAATATATAAATATATAAATATATAAATATATAAATATATAAATATATAAATATATAAATATATAAATATATAAATATATAAATATATAAATATATAAATATATAAATATATAAATATATAAATATATAAATATATAAATATATAAATATATAAATATATAAATATATAAATATATAAATATATAAATATATAAATATATAAATATATAAATATATAAATATATAAATATATAAATATATAAATATATAAATATATAAATATATAAATATATAAATATATAAATATATAAATATATAAATATATAAATATATAAATATATAAATATATAAATATATAAATATATAAATATATAAATATATAAATATATAAATATATAAATATATAAATATATAAATATATAAATATATAAATATATAAATATATAAATATATAAATATATAAATATATAAATATATAAATATATAAATATATAAATATATAAATATATAAATATATAAATATATAAATATATAAATATATAAATATATAAATATATAAATATATAAATATATAAATATATAAATATATAAATATATAAATATATAAATATATAAATATATAAATATATAAATATATAAATATATAAATATATAAATATATAAATATATAAATATATAAATATATAAATATATAAATATATAAATATATAAATATATAAATATATAAATATATAAATATATAAATATATAAATATATAAATATATAAATATATAAATATATAAATATATAAATATATAAATATATAAATATATAAATATATAAATATATAAATATATAAATATATAAATATATAAATATATAAATATATAAATATATAAATATATAAATATATAAATATATAAATATAAATATATAAATATATAAATATATAAATATATAAATATATAAATATATAAATATATAAATATATAAATATATATAAAAAAGTCACGCGCTGTATTTTTGCATCGCTCGGACCCGTGGTGACCTTGAAAAATCAAAAACCGGTGCACCACTTACAAGTACATATGGGTACTCAAATGAATTCCAAATCTGCAAGATCTGGAATCTCACGATTCCAAATCTGCAATTGTTTTTCAGATCTGTCAATCCTAGCGGCCCCTACATCAATTTATGTAATTTCAATCATATGTATATGTTTTATGTGCTACTTGTATGTAATAATTGAAGTATATTAGAATGTATGTACATATATTTAGAATGTATGTACATATATATCTATGTGCTTCTGAAAAATTTTTCGTCTGCGGCGCTACATTCATACAAAAATGACTATTTCATATCAAAAATTAAATCAAAAGTAGATATATACCTTCTACTTAAAAAATGAAAAATTTTTCAAAAAAATCGCGCGATTTTTTTGAAAAATTTTTCGCCTACGGCGCTAAAGACAAAAAAAAAAAATATATAAATATATAAATATATAAATATATAAATATATAAATATATAAATATATAAATATATAAATATATAAATATATAAATATATAAATATATAAATATATAAATATATAAATATATAAATATATAAATATATAAATATATAAATATATAAATATATAAATATATAAATATATAAATATATAAATATATAAATATATAAATATATAAATATATAAATATATAAATATATAAATATATAAATATATAAATATATAAATATATAAATATATAAATATATAAATATATAAATATATAAATATATAAATATATAAATATATAAATATATAAATATATAAATATATAAATATATAAATATATAAATATATAAATATATAAATATATAAATATATAAATATATAAATATATAAATATATAAATATATAAATAATATAAATATATAAATATATAAATATATAAATATATAAATATATAAATATATAAATATATAAATATATAAATATATAAATATATAAATATATAAATATATAAATATATAAATATATAAATATATAAATATATAAATATATAAATATATAAATATATAAATATATAAATATATAAATATATAAATATATAAATATATAAATATATAAATATATAAATATATAAATATATAAATATATAAATATATAAATATATAAATATATAAATATATAAATATATAAATATATAAATATATAAATATATAAATATATAAATATATAAATATATAAATATATAAATATATAAATATATAATATATAAATATATAAATATATAAATATATAAATATATAAATATATAAATATATAAATATATAAATATATAAATATATAAATATATAAATATATAAATATATAAATATATAAATATATAAATATATAAATATATAAATATATAAATATATAAATATATAAATATATAAATATATAAATATATAAATATATAAATATATAAATATATAAATATATAAATATATAAATATATAAATATATAAATATATAAATATATAAATATATAAATATATAAATATATAAATATAAATATATAAATATATAAATATATAAATATATAAATATATAAATATATAAATATATAAATATATAAATATATATAAATATATAAATATATAAATATATAAAATATATAAATATATAAATATATAAAATATAAATATATAAATATATAAATATATAAATATATAAATATATAAATATAAATATATAATATATAAATATATAAATATATAAATATATAAATATATAAATATATAAATATATAAATATATAAATATATAAATATATAAATATATAAATATATAAATATATAAATATATAAATATATAAATATATAAATATATAAATATATAAATATAAATATTAAATATATAAATATATAAATATATAAATATATAAATATATAAATATATAAATATATAATATATAAATATATAAATATATAAATATATAAATATATAAATATATAAATATATAAATATATAAATATATAAATATATAAATATATAAATATATAAATATATAAATATATAAATATATAAATATATAAATATATAATATATAAATATATAAATATATAAATATATAAATATATAAATATATAAATATATAAATATATAAATATATAAATATATAAATATATAAATATATAAAATATAAATATATAAATATATAAATATATAAATATATAAATATATAAATATATAAATATATAAATATATAAATATATAAATATTATAAATATAAAAATATATAAATATATAAATATATAAATATATAAATATATAAATATATAAATATATAAATATATAAATATATAAATATATAAATATATAAATATATAAATATATAAAATATATAAATATATAAATATATAATATATAAATATATAAATATATAAATATATAAATATATAAATATATAAATATATAAATATATAAATATATAAATATATAAATATATAAATATATAAATATATAAATATATAAATATATAAATATATAAATATATAAATATATAAATATATAAATATATAAATATATAAATATATAAATATATAAATATATAAATATATAAATATATAAAATATAAATATATAAATATATAAATATATAAATATAAATATATAAATAAATAAATATATAAATATATAAATATATAAATAATAAATATATAAATATATAAATATATAAATATATAAATATATAAATATATAATATATAAATATATAAATATATAAATATATAAATATATAAATATATAAATATATAAATATATAAATATATAAATATATAAATATATATAAATATATAAATATATAAATATATAAATATATAAATATATAAATATATAAATATATAAATATATAAATATATAAATATATAAATATATAAATATATAAATATATAAATATATAAATATATAAATATAATAAATATATAAATATATAAATATAAATATATAAATATATAAATATATAAATATATAAAATATATAAATATATAAATATATAAATATATAAATATATAAATATATAAAATATAAATATATAAATATATAAATATATAAATATATAAATATATAAATATATAAATATATAAATATATAATATATAAATATATAAATATATAAATATATAAATATATAAAATATAAATATATAAATATAAATATATAAATATATAAATATATAAATATATAATATATAAATATATAAATATATAAATATATAAATATATAAATATATAATATATAAATATATAAATATATAAATATATAAATATATAAATATATAAATATATAAAATATAATAAAATATATAAATATATAAATATATAAATATATAAATATATAAATATATAAATATATAAATATATAAATATATAAATATATAAATATATAAATATATAAATATATAAATATATAAATATATAAATATATAAATATATAAATATATAAATATATAATATAAATATATAATATATAAATATATAAATATATAAATATATAATATATAAATATATAAATATATAAATATATAAATATATAATATATAAATATATAAATATATAATAATATATAAATATATAAATATATAAAATATATAAATATATAAATATATAAATATATAAATATATAAATATATAAATATATAAATATATAAATATATAAATATATAAATATATAAATATAATAAATATATAAATATATAAATATATAAATATATAAATATATAAATATATAAATATATAAATATATAAATATATAAATATATAAAATATAATATATAAATATATAAATATATAAATATATAAATATATAAATATATAAATATATAAATATATAAATATATAAATATATAAATATATAAATATATAAATATATAAATATATAAATATATAAATATATAAATATATAAATATATAAATATATAAATATATAAATATATAAATATATAAATATATAAATATATAAATATAAATATATAAATATATAAATATATAAATATATAAATATATAAATATATAAATATATAAATATATAAATATATAAATATATAAATATATAATATATAAATATAAAAATATATAAATATATAATATATAAATATATAAATATATAAATATATAAATATATAAATATATAAATATATAAATATATAAATATATAAATATATAAATATATAAATATATAAATATATAAATATATAAATATATAAATATATAAATATATAAATATATAAATATATAAATATATAAATATATAAATATATAAAAAATATATAAATATATAAATATATAAATATATAAATATATAAATATATAAATATATAAATATATAAATATATAAATATATAAAATATAAATATATAAATATATAAATATATAAATATATAAATATATAAATATATAAATATATAAATATAAAATATATAAATATATAAATATATAAATATATAAATATATAAATATATAAATATATAAATATATAAATATATAAATATAAATATATAAATATATAAATATATAAATATATAAATATATAAATATAAAATATATAATATATAAATATATAAATATATAAATATATAAATATATAAATATATAAATATATAAATATATAAATATATAAATATATAAATATATAAATATATAAATATATAAATATATAAATATATAAATATATAAATATATAAATATATAAATATATAAATATATAAATATATAAATATATAAATATATAAATATATAAATATATAAATATATAAATATATAAATATATAAATATATAAATATATAAATATATAAATATATAAATATATAAATATATAAATATATAAATATATAAATATATAAATATATAAATATATAAATATATAAATATATAAATATATAAATATATAAATATATAAATATATAAATATATAAATATATAAATATATAAATATATAAATATATAAATATATAAATATAT
>OX638135.1:78990467-79009792 GCA_951804985.1 Dryomyza anilis | reverse complement strand
TATAAATATATAAATATATAAATATATAAATATATAAATATATAAATATATAAATATATAAATATATAAATATATAAATATATAAATATATAAATATATAAATATATAAATATATAAATATATAAATATATAAATATATAAATATATAAATATATAAATATATAAATATATAAATATATAAATATATAAATATATAAATATATAAATATATAAATATATAAATATATAAATATATAAATATATAAATATATAAATATATAAATATATAAATATATAAATATATAAATATATAAATATATAAATATATAAATATATAAATATATAAATATATAAATATATAAATATATAAATATATAAATATATAAATATATAAATATATAAATATATAAATATATAAATATATAAATATATAAATATATAAATATATAAATATATAAATATATAAATATATAAATATATAAATATATAAATATATAAATATATAAATATATAAATATATAAATATATAAATATATAAATATATAAATATATAAATATATAAATATATAAATATATAAATATATAAATATATAAATATATAAATATATAAATATATAAATATATAAATATATAAATATATAAATATATAAATATATAAATATATAAATATATAAATATATAAATATATAAATATATAAATATATAAATATATAAATATATAAATATATAAATATATAAATATATAAATATATAAATATATAAATATATAAATATATAAATATATAAATATATAAATATATAAATATATAAATATATAAATATATAAATATATAAATATATAAATATATAAATATATAAATATATAAATATATAAATATATAAATATATAAATATATAAATATATAAATATATAAATATATAAATATATAAATATATAAATATATAAATATATAAATATATAAATATATAAATATATAAATATATAAATATATAAATATATAAATATATAAATATATAAATATATAAATATATAAATATATAAATATATAAATATATAAATATATAAATATATAAATATATAAATATATAAATATATAAATATATAAATATATAAATATATAAATATATAAATATATAAATATATAAATATATAAATATATAAATATATAAATATATAAATATATAAATATATAAATATATAAATATATAAATATATAAATATATAAATATATAAATATATAAATATATAAATATATAAATATATAAATATATAAATATATAAATATATAAATATATAAATATATAAATATATAAATATATAAATATATAAATATATAAATATATAAATATATAAATATATAAATATATAAATATATAAATATATAAATATATAAATATATAAATATATAAATATATAAATATATAAATATATAAATATATAAATATATAAATATATAAATATATAAATATATAAATATATAAATATATAAATATATAAATATATAAATATATAAATATATAAATACCGTAGCCGCGGTAGCTCAGTGGTTAGTGCGTTGGACTGCGAGCCGAAAGGTCCCCGGTTCAAGCCTGGACTGGGGCTAACAACATCTTTTCATAGAATCATTTTTCTATACCGCGCTACCTCTCGTCAGTAAATGGCAAACCTACGAGAGTAAAACCATTGCCTATGAAAAGCTCTCACCCGCCGTTCGGAGTCGGCAATAAACTGTAGGTCCCACCACTTAGAGTACAAATATAACACGCACAGCTCAAAATGGTGAGAGAGCTCGGCCGAAGTTCTATACAGGACTGTAGCGCCAAACTATTATTATATTATTATAAATATATAAATATATAAATATATAAATATATAAATATATAAATATATAAATATATAAATATATAAATATATAAATATATAAATATATAAATATATAAATATATAAATATATAAATATATAAATATATAAATATATAAATATATAAATATATAAATATATAAATATATAAATATATAAATATATAAATATATAAATATATAAATATATAAATATATAAATATATAAATATATAAATATATAAATATATAAATATATAAATATATAAATATATAAATATATAAATATATAAATATATAAATATATAAATATATAAATATATAAATATATAAATATATAAATATATAAATATATAAATATATAAATATATAAATATATAAATATATAAATATATAAATATATAAATATATAAATATATAAATATATAAATATATAAATATATAAATATATAAATATATAAATATATAAATATATAAATATATAAATATATAAATATATAAATATATAAATATATAAATATATAAATATATAAATATATAAATATATAAATATATAAATATATAAATATATAAATATATAAATATATAAATATATAAATATATAAATATATAAATATATAAATATATAAATATATAAATATATAAATATATAAATATATAAATATATAAATATATAAATATATAAATATATAAATATATAAATATATAAATATATAAATATATAAATATATAAATATATAAATATATAAATATATAAATATATAAATATATAAATATATAAATATATAAATATATAAATATATAAATATATAAATATATAAATATATAAATATATAAATATATAAATATATAAATATATAAATATATAAATATATAAATATATAAATATATAAATATATAAATATATAAATATATAAATATATAAATATATAAATATATAAATATATAAATATATAAATATATAAATATATAAATATATAAATATATAAATATATAAATATATAAATATATAAATATATAAATATATAAATATATAAATATATAAATATATAAATATATAAATATATAAATATATAAATATATAAATATATAAATATATAAATATATAAATATATAAATATATAAATATATAAATATATAAATATATAAATATATAAATATATAAATATATAAATATATAAATATATAAATATATAAATATATAAATATATAAATATATAAATATATAAATATATAAATATATAAATATATAAATATATAAATATATAAATATATAAATATATAAATATATAAATATATAAATATATAAATATATAAATATATAAATATATAAATATATAAATATATAAATATATAAATATATAAATATATAAATATATAAATATATAAATATATAAATATATAAATATATAAATATATAAATATATAAATATATAAATATATAAATATATAAATATATAAATATATAAATATATAAATATATAAATATATAAATATATAAATATATAAATATATAAATATATAAATATATAAATATATAAATATATAAATATATAAATATATAAATATATAAATATATAAATATATAAATATATAAATATATAAATATATAAATATATAAATATATAAATATATAAATATATAAATATATAAATATATAAATATATAAATATATAAATATATAAATATATAAATATATAAATATATAAATATATAAATATATAAATATATAAATATATAAATATATAAATATATAAATATATAAATATATAAATATATAAATATATAAATATATAAATATATAAATATATAAATATATAAATATATAAATATATAAATATATAAATATATAAATATATAAATATATAAATATATAAATATATAAATATATAAATATATAAATATATAAATATATAAATATATAAATATATAAATATATAAATATATAAATATATAAATATATAAATATATAAATATATAAATATATAAATATATAAATATATAAATATATAAATATATAAATATATAAATATATAAATATATAAATATATAAATATATAAATATATAAATATATAAATATATAAATATATAAATATATAAATATATAAATATATAAATATATAAATATATAAATATATAAATATATAAATATATAAATATATAAATATATAAATATATAAATATATAAATATATAAATATATAAATATATAAATATATAAATATATAAATATATAAATATATAAATATATAAATATATAAATATATAAATATATAAATATATAAATATATAAATATATAAATATATAAATATATAAATATATAAATATATAAATATATAAATATATAAATATATAAATATATAAATATATAAATATATAAATATATAAATATATAAATATATAAATATATAAATATATAAATATATAAATATATAAATATATAAATATATAAATATATAAATATATAAATATATAAATATATAAATATATAAATATATAAATATATAAATATATAAATATATAAATATATAAATATATAAATATATAAATATATAAATATATAAATATATAAATATATAAATATATAAATATATAAATATATAAATATATAAATATATAAATATATAAATATATAAATATATAAATATATAAATATATAAATATATAAATATATAAATATATAAATATATAAATATATAAATATATAAATATATAAATATATAAATATATAAATATATAAATATATAAATATATAAATATATAAATATATAAATATATAAATATATAAATATATAAATATATAAATATATAAATATATAAATATATAAATATATAAATATATAAATATATAAATATATAAATATATAAATATATAAATATATAAATATATAAATATATAAATATATAAATATATAAATATATAAATATATAAATATATAAATATATAAATATATAAATATATAAATATATAAATATATAAATATATAAATATATAAATATATAAATATATAAATATATAAATATATAAATATATAAATATATAAATATATAAATATATAAATATATAAATATATAAATATATAAATATATAAATATATAAATATATAAATATATAAATATATAAATATATAAATATATAAATATATAAATATATAAATATATAAATATATAAATATATAAATATATAAATATATAAATATATAAATATATAAATATATAAATATATAAATATATAAATATATAAATATATAAATATATAAATATATAAATATATAAATATATAAATATATAAATATATAAATATATAAATATATAAATATATAAATATATAAATATATAAATATATAAATATATAAATATATAAATATATAAATATATAAATATATAAATATATAAATATATAAATATATAAATATATAAATATATAAATATATAAATATATAAATATATAAATATATAAATATATAAATATATAAATATATAAATATATAAATATATAAATATATAAATATATAAATATATAAATATATAAATATATAAATATATAAATATATAAATATATAAATATATAAATATATAAATATATAAATATATAAATATATAAATATATAAATATATAAATATATAAATATATAAATATATAAATATATAAATATATAAATATATAAATATATAAATATATAAATATATAAATATATAAATATATAAATATATAAATATATAAATATATAAATATATAAATATATAAATATATAAATATATAAATATATAAATATATAAATATATAAATATATAAATATATAAATATATAAATATATAAATATATAAATATATAAATATATAAATATATAAATATATAAATATATAAATATATAAATATATAAATATATAAATATATAAATATATAAATATATAAATATATAAATATATAAATATATAAATATATAAATATATAAATATATAAATATATAAATATATAAATATATAAATATATAAATATATAAATATATAAATATATAAATATATAAATATATAAATATATAAATATATAAATATATAAATATATAAATATATAAATATATAAATATATAAATATATAAATATATAAATATATAAATATATAAATATATAAATATATAAATATATAAATATATAAATATATAAATATATAAATATATAAATATATAAATATATAAATATATAAATATATAAATATATAAATATATAAATATATAAATATATAAATATATAAATATATAAATATATAAATATATAAATATATAAATATATAAATATATAAATATATAAATATATAAATATATAAATATATAAATATATAAATATATAAATATATAAATATATAAATATATAAATATATAAATATATAAATATATAAATATATAAATATATAAATATATAAATATATAAATATATAAATATATAAATATATAAATATATAAATATATAAATATATAAATATATAAATATATAAATATATAAATATATAAATATATAAATATATAAATATATAAATATATAAATATATAAATATATAAATATATAAATATATAAATATATAAATATATAAATATATAAATATATAAATATATAAATATATAAATATATAAATATATAAATATATAAATATATAAATATATAAATATATAAATATATAAATATATAAATATATAAATATATAAATATATAAATATATAAATATATAAATATATAAATATATAAATATATAAATATATAAATATATAAATATATAAATATATAAATATATAAATATATAAATATATAAATATATAAATATATAAATATATAAATATATAAATATATAAATATATAAATATATAAATATATAAATATATAAATATATAAATATATAAATATATAAATATATAAATATATAAATATATAAATATATAAATATATAAATATATAAATATATAAATATATAAATATATAAATATATAAATATATAAATATATAAATATATAAATATATAAATATATAAATATATAAATATATAAATATATAAATATATAAATATATAAATATATAAATATATAAATATATAAATATATAAATATATAAATATATAAATATATAAATATATAAATATATAAATATATAAATATATAAATATATAAATATATAAATATATAAATATATAAATATATAAATATATAAATATATAAATATATAAATATATAAATATATAAATATATAAATATATAAATATATAAATATATAAATATATAAATATATAAATATATAAATATATAAATATATAAATATATAAATATATAAATATATAAATATATAAATATATAAATATATAAATATATAAATATATAAATATATAAATATATAAATATATAAATATATAAATATATAAATATATAAATATATAAATATATAAATATATAAATATATAAATATATAAATATATAAATATATAAATATATAAATATATAAATATATAAATATATAAATATATAAATATATAAATATATAAATATATAAATATATAAATATATAAATATATAAATATATAAATATATAAATATATAAATATATAAATATATAAATATATAAATATATAAATATATAAATATATAAATATATAAATATATAAATATATAAATATATAAATATATAAATATATAAATATATAAATATATAAATATATAAATATATAAATATATAAATATATAAATATATAAATATATAAATATATAAATATATAAATATATAAATATATAAATATATAAATATATAAATATATAAATATATAAATATATAAATATATAAATATATAAATATATAAATATATAAATATATAAATATATAAATATATAAATATATAAATATATAAATATATAAATATATAAATATATAAATATATAAATATATAAATATATAAATATATAAATATATAAATATATAAATATATAAATATATAAATATATAAATATATAAATATATAAATATATAAATATATAAATATATAAATATATAAATATATAAATATATAAATATATAAATATATAAATATATAAATATATAAATATATAAATATATAAATATATAAATATATAAATATATAAATATATAAATATATAAATATATAAATATATAAATATATAAATATATAAATATATAAATATATAAATATATAAATATATAAATATATAAATATATAAATATATAAATATATAAATATATAAATATATAAATATATAAATATATAAATATATAAATATATAAATATATAAATATATAAATATATAAATATATAAATATATAAATATATAAATATATAAATATATAAATATATAAATATATAAATATATAAATATATAAATATATAAATATATAAATATATAAATATATAAATATATAAATATATAAATATATAAATATATAAATATATAAATATATAAATATATAAATATATAAATATATAAATATATAAATATATAAATATATAAATATATAAATATATAAATACCGTAGCCGCGGTAGCTCAGTGGTTAGTGCGTTGGACTGCGAGCCGAAAGGTCCCCGGTTCAAGCCTGGACTGGGGCTAACAACATCTTTTCATAGAATCATTTTTCTATACCGCGCTACCTCTCGTCAGTAAATGGCAAACCTACGAGAGTAAAACCATTGCCTATGAAAAGCTCTCACCCGCCGTTCGGAGTCGGCAATAAACTGTAGGTCCCACCACTTAGAGTACAAATATAACACGCACAGCTCAAAATGGTGAGAGAGCTCGGCCGAAGTTCTATACAGGACTGTAGCGCCAAACTATTATTATATTATTATAAATATATAAATATATAAATATATAAATATATAAATATATAAATATATAAATATATAAATATATAAATATATAAATATATAAATATATAAATATATAAATATATAAATATATAAATATATAAATATATAAATATATAAATATATAAATATATAAATATATAAATATATAAATATATAAATATATAAATATATAAATATATAAATATATAAATATATAAATATATAAATATATAAATATATAAATATATAAATATATAAATATATAAATATATAAATATATAAATATATAAATATATAAATATATAAATATATAAATATATAAATATATAAATATATAAATATATAAATATATAAATATATAAATATATAAATATATAAATATATAAATATATAAATATATAAATATATAAATATATAAATATATAAATATATAAATATATAAATATATAAATATATAAATATATAAATATATAAATATATAAATATATAAATATATAAATATATAAATATATAAATATATAAATATATAAATATATAAATATATAAATATATAAATATATAAATATATAAATATATAAATATATAAATATATAAATATATAAATATATAAATATATAAATATATAAATATATAAATATATAAATATATAAATATATAAATATATAAATATATAAATATATAAATATATAAATATATAAATATATAAATATATAAATATATAAATATATAAATATATAAATATATAAATATATAAATATATAAATATATAAATATATAAATATATAAATATATAAATATATAAATATATAAATATATAAATATATAAATATATAAATATATAAATATATAAATATATAAATATATAAATATATAAATATATAAATATATAAATATATAAATATATAAATATATAAATATATAAATATATAAATATATAAATATATAAATATATAAATATATAAATATATAAATATATAAATATATAAATATATAAATATATAAATATATAAATATATAAATATATAAATATATAAATATATAAATATATAAATATATAAATATATAAATATATAAATATATAAATATATAAATATATAAATATATAAATATATAAATATATAAATATATAAATATATAAATATATAATATATAAATATATAAATATATAAATATATAAATATATAAATATATAAATATATAAATATATAAATATATAAATATATAAATATATAAATATATAAATATATAAATATATAAATATATAAATATATAAATATATAAATATATAAATATATAAATATATAAATATATAAATATATAAATATATAAATATATAAATATATAAATATATAAATATATAAATATATAAATATATAAATATATAAATATATAAATATATAAATATATAAATATATAAATATATAAATATATAAATATATAAATATATAAATATATAAATATATAAATATATAAATATATAAATATATAAATATATAAATATATAAATATATAAATATATAAATATATAAATATATAAATATATAAATATATAAATATATAAATATATAAATATATAAATATATAAATATATAAATATATAAATATATAAATATATAAATATATAAATATATAAATATATAAATATATAAATATATAAATATATAAATATATAAATATATAAATATATAAATATATAAATATATAAATATATAAATATATAAATATATAAATATATAAATATATAAATATATAAATATATAAATATATAAATATATAAATATATAAATATATAAATATATAAATATATAAATATATAAATATATAAATATATAAATATATAAATATATAAATATATAAATATATAAATATATAAATATATAAATATATAAATATATAAATATATAAATATATAAATATATAAATATATAAATATATAAATATATAAATATATAAATATATAAATATATAAATATATAAATATATAAATATATAAATATATAAATATATAAATATATAAATATATAAATATATAAATATATAAATATATAAATATATAAATATATAAATATATAAATATATAAATATATAAATATATAAATATATAAATATATAAATATATAAATATATAAATATATAAATATATAAATATATAAATATATAAATATATAAATATATAAATATATAAATATATAAATATATAAATATATAAATATATAAATATATAAATATATAAATATATAAATATATAAATATATAAATATATAAATATATAAATATATAAATATATAAATATATAAATATATAAATATATAAATATATAAATATATAAATATATAAATATATAAATATATAAATATATAAATATATAAATATATAAATATATAAATATATAAATATATAAATATATAAATATATAAATATATAAATATATAAATATATAAATATATAAATATATAAATATATAAATATATAAATATATAAATATATAAATATATAAATATATAAATATATAAATATATAAATATATAAATATATAAATATATAAATATATAAATATATAAATATATAAATATATAAATATATAAATATATAAATATATAAATATATAAATATATAAATATATAAATATATAAATATATAAATATATAAATATATAAATATATAAATATATAAATATATAAATATATAAATATATAAATATATAAATATATAAATATATAAATATATAAATATATAAATATATAAATATATAAATATATAAATATATAAATATATAAATATATAAATATATAAATATATAAATATATAAATATATAAATATATAAATATATAAATATATAAATATATAAATATATAAATATATAAATATATAAATATATAAATATATAAATATATAAATATATAAATATATAAATATATAAATATATAAATATATAAATATATAAATATATAAATATATAAATATATAAATATATAAATATATAAATATATAAATATATAAATATATAAATATATAAATATATAAATATATAAATATATAAATATATAAATATATAAATATATAAATATATAAATATATAAATATATAAATATATAAATATATAAATATATAAATATATAAATATATAAATATATAAATATATAAATATATAAATATATAAATATATAAATATATAAATATATAAATATATAAATATATAAATATATAAATATATAAATATATAAATATATAAATATATAAATATATAAATATATAAATATATAAATATATAAATATATAAATATATAAATATATAAATATATAAATATATAAATATATAAATATATAAATATATAAATATATAAATATATAAATATATAAATATATAAATATATAAATATATAAATATATAAATATATAAATATATAAATATATAAATATATAAATATATAAATATATAAATATATAAATATATAAATATATAAATATATAAATATATAAATATATAAATATATAAATATATAAATATATAAATATATAAATATATAAATATATAAATATATAAATATATAAATATATAAATATATAAATATATAAATATATAAATATATAAATATATAAATATATAAATATATAAATATATAAATATATAAATATATAAATATATAAATATATAAATATATAAATATATAAATATATAAATATATAAATATATAAATATATAAATATATAAATATATAAATATATAAATATATAAATATATAAATATATAAATATATAAATATATAAATATATAAATATATAAATATATAAATATATAAATATATAAATATATAAATATATAAATATATAAATATATAAATATATAAATATATAAATATATAAATATATAAATATATAAATATATAAATATATAAATATATAAATATATAAATATATAAATATATAAATATATAAATATATAAATATATAAATATATAAATATATAAATATATAAATATATAAATATATAAATATATAAATATATAAATATATAAATATATAAATATATAAATATATAAATATATAAATATATAAATATATAAATATATAAATATATAAATATATAAATATATAAATATATAAATATATAAATATATAAATATATAAATATATAAATATATAAATATATAAATATATAAATATATAAATATATAAATATATAAATATATAAATATATAAATATATAAATATATAAATATATAAATATATAAATATATAAATATATAAATATATAAATATATAAATATATAAATATATAAATATATAAATATATAAATATATAAATATATAAATATATAAATATATAAATATATAAATATATAAATATATAAATATATAAATATATAAATATATAAATATATAAATATATAAATATATAAATATATAAATATATAAATATATAAATATATAAATATATAAATATATAAATATATAAATATATAAATATATAAATATATAAATATATAAATATATAAATATATAAATATATAAATATATAAATATATAAATATATAAATATATAAATATATAAATATATAAATATATAAATATATAAATATATAAATATATAAATATATAAATATATAAATATATAAATATATAAATATATAAATATATAAATATATAAATATATAAATATATAAATATATAAATATATAAATATATAAATATATAAATATATAAATATATAAATATATAAATATATAAATATATAAATATATAAATATATAAATATATAAATATATAAATATATAAATATATAAATATATAAATATATAAATATATAAATATATAAATATATAAATATATAAATATATAAATATATAAATATATAAATATATAAATATATAAATATATAAATATATAAATATATAAATATATAAATATATAAATATATAAATATATAAATATATAAATATATAAATATATAAATATATAAATATATAAATATATAAATATATAAATATATAAATATATAAATATATAAATATATAAATATATAAATATATAAATATATAAATATATAAATATATAAATATATAAATATATAAATATATAAATATATAAATATATAAATATATAAATATATAAATATATAAATATATAAATATATAAATATATAAATATATAAATATATAAATATATAAATATATAAATATATAAATATATAAATATATAAATATATAAATATATAAATATATAAATATATAAATATATAAATATATAAATATATAAATATATAAATATATAAATATATAAATATATAAATATATAAATATATAAATATATAAATATATAAATATATAAATATATAAATATATAAATATATAAATATATAAATATATAAATATATAAATATATAAATATATAAATATATAAATATATAAATATATAAATATATAAATATATAAATATATAAATATATAAATATATAAATATATAAATATATAAATATATAAATATATAAATATATAAATATATAAATATATAAATATATAAATATATAAATATATAAATATATAAATATATAAATATATAAATATATAAATATATAAATATATAAATATATAAATATATAAATATATAAATATATAAATATATAAATATATAAATATATAAATATATAAATATATAAATATATAAATATATAAATATATAAATATATAAATATATAAATATATAAATATATAAATATATAAATATATAAATATATAAATATATAAATATATAAATATATAAATATATAAATATATAAATATATAAATATATAAATATATAAATATATAAATATATAAATATATAAATATATAAATATATAAATATATAAATATATAAATATATAAATATATAAATATATAAATATATAAATATATAAATATATAAATATATAAATATATAAATATATAAATATATAAATATATAAATATATAAATATATAAATATATAAATATATAAATATATAAATATATAAATATATAAATATATAAATATATAAATATATAAATATATAAATATATAAATATATAAATATATAAATATATAAATATATAAATATATAAATATATAAATATATAAATATATAAATATATAAATATATAAATATATAAATATATAAATATATAAATATATAAATATATAAATATATAAATATATAAATATATAAATATATAAATATATAAATATATAAATATATAAATATATAAATATATAAATATATAAATATATAAATATATAAATATATAAATATATAAATATATAAATATATAAATATATAAATATATAAATATATAAATATATAAATATATAAATATATAAATATATAAATATATAAATATATAAATATATAAATATATAAATATATAAATATATAAATATATAAATATATAAATATATAAATATATAAATATATAAATATATAAATATATAAATATATAAATATATAAATATATAAATATATAAATATATAAATATATAAATATATAAATATATAAATATATAAATATATAAATATATAAATATATAAATATATAAATATATAAATATATAAATATATAAATATATAAATATATAAATATATAAATATATAAATATATAAATATATAAATATATAAATATATAAATATATAAATATATAAATATATAAATATATAAATATATAAATATATAAATATATAAATATATAAATATATAAATATATAAATATATAAATATATAAATATATAAATATATAAATATATAAATATATAAATATATAAATATATAAATATATAAATATATAAATATATAAATATATATATATATATATATACATTATTAAGGTAAAATATTCATGTTATTGTTTTTGGCTAAAGTTCACTTTACCGGCCGAAGTGAAATTAAAAAAAAAAAAAAGTCACGCGCTGTATTTTTGCATCGCTCGGACCCGTGGTGACCTTGAAAAATCAAAAACCGGTGCACCACTTACAAGTACATATGGGTACTCAAATGAATTCCAAATCTGCAAGATCTGGAATCTCACGATTCCAAATCTGCAATTGTTTTTCAGATCTGTCAATCCTAGCGGCCCCTACATCAATTTATGTAATTTCAATCATATGTATATGTTTTATGTGCTACTTGTATGTAATAATTGAAGTATATTAGAATGTATATACATATATTTAGAATGTATGTACATATATATCTATGTGCTTCTGAAAAATTTTTCGTCTGTGGCGCTACATTCATACAAAAATGCTTATTTCATATCAAAAATTAAATCAAAAGTAGATATATACCTTCTACTTAAAAAATGAAAAAATTTTCAAAAAAATCGCGCGATTTTTTTGAAAAATTTTTCGCCTACGGCGCTAAAGACAAAGAAAACCCAACATTTTCCTTCTAAATTCAATAATAATTCAAAAATTGAAAAATAACATTAAAAAAATTAATATAATGCAAAAAAAAAAATTAAAAAAATTAAAAAAAAAAAAAATGAATTAATATTTTTTTTATAAACAAAACCAAAAAAAAAATAAAAGCTTTAAAATCTTAAGGTTATACATTCTTATATACTTCAATTATTACATAAAAGTAACTCATACAACATATACATATAATTGAAATAACATAAATTGGTGTAGGGGCCGCCAGGATTGACAGATCTAAAAAACAATTACAGATTTGGAATCGTGAGGAAAATACCTTTCATTGAGTACCCATATGTACTTGTAAGTGGGTGCACCGGTTTTTTATTTTTCAAGGTCACCACGGGTCCGAGCGGTGCGATTTTTTAATTTTGGTATTTTTTTTTTGCGAAAATACAGGGGTAGCAATTTGTTTTTTTTTTTTCGCTTCGGCCGGTAAAGTGAACTTCTCCCTTGTTTTTAATACATTGATATATAAAAAATTTCGTTTTTTTTTATTTTTGTATTTTCCGTAGCATTTTCGTTAATTCCATCCGTGTATTATTAAGGTATATTTATTATATTCATGTTATTTATATATTCATGTTGTTATTATATAACATGAAAATTATATAAAATAAAATAATATGTCTGCAAAATGTTCTTGTTAGAATTTTTTACGAAAGTTACTATATATATATATATATATATATATATATATATATATATATATATATATATATATATATATATATATATATATATATATATAGTTATATATATAGTAACTTTCGAAAAAAATTCTAACAAGAACATTTTGCAGACATATTATTTTATTTTATATAATTTTATATAATTTTTAAAAATAACTTTCGGGATTAGTTGCAAAGGGTCAAAATGCTCTCCTGAAAAGTTCACTAAATAGACTTATGCTTTTATTTCACACAAATAATATCATCCATATAGATTAGGTTACAAAAAAATCATCAATATTTTTATTAAAAAAATGTATTATATAATTATTTATATGCAAAATTATCACCTTCCAAATATTAAAACTTTTAACCAAAAATCGCGCGATTTTTCATAAAAATTTTCGCCTGCGATCTGCCCTGCTGAGACTCGATTGATACTCAACAAAATACTTTTCGGAATAGAAACACTATTATTATTGACTGCATAAACAAATCTTACAATGAATATGGTTAAAAAATATAACAAAAATTATGTTTTTGATGGAAAAAATTAATTTGAGATTATGTCCCCCTCAAAGGCGGTCATAATCCCAAAAAAAAAAAACAAATTTATGATTATGTCACTTTTGCTTTTGGGATTATGTCCCTCCCTGAAGCGGTCATAAAGCCAAATAAAAAAATTTGGGATTATGACCGCCTCGGAGGGGGACATAATCCCAAATACGTCATTTTGGATTATGTCCCTTATCACGTCACCAGGTTATTCATTCAACTATAATTTAAAATTAATTTCATCTTTAAAACTCCAAGTTATTCACTAAACATTTTGAGACCATTCAGCTATTACACCTCCAGCGGCCAGGTTCCTTTGTATTCGGCAGCAAAAGTGTGCATGAAGCAGAGCACTCGATTACCCGGGTGCCCGGTTGTTCTAACTACCCGGGCTTCCAAAATAGTTTTTTTGGCCCCTGGACCAAAGGGCACCATTAGCCGTTAAATGATTCCCGGGTACCCGGGCTACTTGAAAATGCTTGCATGAAATCCAGTACTATGATATGAAGTAAACGGTTATTCATTCAGCTATATATATATATATATATATAGTTATATATATAGTAACTTTCGAAAAAAATTCTAACAAGAACATTTTGCAGACATATTATTTTATTTTATATAATTTTATATAATTTTTAAAAATAACTTTCGGGATTAGTTGCAAAGGGTCAAAATGCTCTCCTGAAAAGTTCACTAAATAGACTTATGCTTTTATTTCACACAAATAATATCATCCATATAGATTAGGTTACAAAAAAATCATCAATATTTTTATTAAAAAAATGTATTATATAATTATTTATATGCAAAATTATCACCTTCCAAATATTAAAACTTTTAACCAAAAATCGCGCGATTTTTCATAAAAATTTTCGCCTGCGATCTGCCCTGCTGAGACTCGATTGATACTCAACAAAATACTTTTCGGAATAGAAACACTATTATTATTGACTGCATAAACAAATCTTACAATGAATATGGTTAAAAAATATAACAAAAATTATGTTTTTGATGGAAAAAATTAATTTGAGATTATGTCCCCCTCAAAGGCGGTCATAATCCCAAAAAAAAAAAACAAATTTATGATTATGTCACTTTTGCTTTTGGGATTATGTCCCTCCCTGAAGCGGTCATAAAGCCAAATAAAAAAATTTGGGATTATGACCGCCTCGGAGGGGGACATAATCCCAAATACGTCATTTTGGATTATGTCCCTTATCACGTCACCAGGTTATTCATTCAACTATAATTTAAAATTAATTTCATCTTTAAAACTCCAAGTTATTCACTAAACATTTTGAGACCATTCAGCTATTACACCTCCAGCGGCCAGGTTCCTTTGTATTCGGCAGCAAAAGTGTGCATGAAGCAGAGCACTCGATTACCCGGGTGCCCGGTTGTTCTAACTACCCGGGCTTCCAAAATAGTTTTTTTGGCCCCTGGACCAAAGGGCACCATTAGCCGTTAAATGATTCCCGGGTACCCGGGCTACTTGAAAATGCTTGCATGAAATCCAGTACTATGATATGAAGTAAACGGTTATTCATTCAGCTATAAGTTAAAATCAAATCTAGCTTGAAGTCTTTTTAAAGCATTTTACTTATGAACGTTCAAAATCGAAAATTTGAAAAAATTGACTTTTCTTATATTTTCCTTAGCATACAAACAAAAAAGTGAAACAATCGATTCTTTCGTAAAAATACAAATAATATTCAAAAAATGTAATCTCAGTGCAATATCTATAAAAATAACGGAGATATAAGAACTCAAAATGAAAGAACCAATTCAAAAATTCACACTTTTCAAAATTTTTAAAGGTTATTGGTATTTTTGAGTATCTAATATTATCAATCATGCCAAATATTATTAAAAAAACTTATTTCAAGAAAAAAAAATGTCTATATACCATAATCCAAAATACAAAAAAAAAATCAATTTTGGCTTATTATACAGCGGAATCTAATCGGTCGATTATATTTTGTTAAAATAATATATCATCAATTTCCAATTA